>JAQZBX010105119.1:0-10883 GCA_029593785.1 Cabassous unicinctus
AGATAAAAAAGAAAGCTATGAGGGGGTCCAGGCAGCCAAATCCACAGAAGTTAAACCACTCGCCACCTTCTGTCAGAGTCCTCCCTCCCTCAGATTATGTTCCCACAATCCAGCAGGCAGCGGAAGTCGCGGATGTAGGATCCGCGGCTCCAGCCAGCCGTTTTCTGTGTGGGCGGGTCTCAGCCCTCCGTGCTGACCACCAAAGGCAGGCCCAGAACTCACGAATCTCCACCGATCACTCCACGCCATGGATCCGCCAGCTGCTAGATGACCCAAGGCTCCCACTTCGCGTGACCACAGCACAGACCCTCTGGCAGGATCGCGTCCACAGTCGGCAGTCCCCGGAGATCTGAACCCTGAGCAACCACCTAGATCGACGCCATTTTGGTCCCCCCCCACAAAACATTTTACTAAGTGGAGTACTACATATGGTATAATTCCATTTATATAAAATGCAAATATAAATCAATTTATAAAGATGAAAGCAGATAAGTAATTATGTAGGTCTGAAGAAGGAATCCTAAGGGGTGTGGAGTCTTTCTTTTTGGAGTATTGAAATTGTTTTAAAGTTTTTGAGATGATGAATGTACAGCACTGTGATTACACTAAAAGCCATTGATTATACACTTTAGGTAGACTAACCAGAAACAGCAGCTGAGTACAGTGGATTTGGCATAAAGAGATAGGGAGGTGAGGGGTTTTCTTGTTTGTCTCTTTTTGTTTGTTGGTATTGTTGAAACAATGTCTGAAGGTGGTTGGGGTGATGATTGTACAACTATGTGATTGTAACAGCTGCCACTGATTGTGCACTTTGGTTGAGTTGTGTGTTTATTAATATGTATCAATAAAATTAATTTGTTAAATATATATACACACACATATATATCAATTGGAGCCCCTGCATATATTTTTCTCATTGGGCAGGAAGACATGAAGGAGAAATGGTTTTTAGATATTGTTATTGATGAGGAAGATTGAGATTGAAATATTGATTCTGTGATAGCCCTATTTTCCTGACAAGTAAGATGTATAGTCATCTGAGATGATAGAAGCCTTTGTGGGATAAGGATTACAGGAATTTAGTATGAAATTAGAACTTATGAAAAGAAGGGTGTATTGTAGAGGGAACTGTCTAGAACAGCTATTCTAGTTCTTGTAACAAGAATACTGAGTTCATATTGGATTTCATATTGGATTGAAACTCCCTATGGTATGATTGCATAATTTTCTTAAGCATTATCTTATATCTTCTGTTAAGAGGTAAAAAGCTGATATATAAATTTATACTTTAAAAATTTCAGTTGTAGTGTGTTACACTGAAGGTCTAATTTGATGTCATTTTATATAGGTTGCTATTTATCCATTCTAAACTATTATGGAATCAGGAAAATTTCAAAAATTTATACTAATCTGTACTCCTATTAATATATTCAGTTTCTGTAAAGATAAATTTAGTCAATGAATTAGGCAGATTAAGCTGCATTTTGCAGTGATAACACATGAATACTGAAATCTGAATGTCTTAACCTCTTCAATTTTATTTCCAGCTTAATCTAAGTCCATGGAGGGTTTTAAGAACCTTTAGGGCATTTGTGTTCTGTGTAGTTACTCAAAAATTCCCTCTGTGTATTCCTGCCATCTTAATGCATGTGTTTTATTTGTTGCAGCAGGGAAAAAGAATGCTGGAATCTGGAATATTGGCTCCTAAAACTTTCTTTCTGAGTGTAGAACACATCACTACCACAATCTATTCATCTGTTCTCACTTAAATACAAAGGAGATGAAATTATGGTGAGAGCTCATGGATATTTGGTGACCATCAAATGTGCTAATTACCATTGGGAAAACTGGTTTCTCATTTGGAATTAATTCTTTATTAAACTATTGATTATTATTCTGTTTGCAAAATATACTTAACATAATATTAACTATTGTAATGGAGTAATTTGTATTAATTCACTTCATATGAAGGTGAAAGTAAAGTCATTAAGATCACCAGGACTTCTGCCCTGGTCCTAATCTGGATCCTCTTCTCTTATCTGGGTTCTTACATTTAAAATTGTAATATAAGTGTCAACATATCAATCTTTGTTTCATTATTCTGAAACTGGTTTGCAGTATTTTTTTTCCTCTTCAAATTTTAAAGTGTGGAATCTCTGGCTTATTCATTCAGATATCATCAATTTTCTGCTGTTTTGTTCCTATCAGCAAAGGTACATATTCATCCAATATAACCTATTTTGGATGTTGTGTTGCTGCATAGACAGTTTTTGATAGAAAAAGGCTTTTCAAATATCTTCTCCCTGGGAATATTGAACAATATACTATCAAGAACTTCATATACATCCCTGGCTAAGGGAATATAAAATTATTTATTTTGGGCATTGGCCAGATTAAAATAAAAATGACACACTCTCTAATGCTGAAATACATCAGCATTAATATTTGAGTGACTTCTGTCTGAATGACTTTCTCTTATTTTTGCAATCCCATCTATTTCAGGTACTCTGCACCATTCATAATTATAAGTCTACTCTGACTTCAGCACTTGGAATTAAAACTATGAATTTTCAACAAAATTCCTATTTTGGAGGCTATTCAATCTCATAAATTTCAAGTGGGATATTGGTTGTCCCATCCAAAATGGTCTTTTGTATACCCATTTATTTATTTATTTTCTATAATATCACATATAAAATCAATGAAGGCCCTGTTTTCTTTTTATTTCAAGCCTTAAAATCTCATCCTTGTGAAGTTGGAAACAACTGCTTGAATGAACACCTGTACAAATATGAAATTATAAACACACATGAACATACAGACACACATGCCTTCTCAAGGAAACACAAATATGTACAAGCATTCCAAAATACCTATCCATTTAGAAAAAAATGGTTCTTCCAACAATACAAAAATAGTTGCCACAGATATTTAAACTGTTCTGACATATTCACCTAATTTAAATGTCACATAATGCAACTGATTCACAATATTAATAAAACAACAATAAAAGCATTTGGAAGATTATTTGTTACTAGAGCTTTACCCAATATCAAATGGATATTTAATTTATATGTATGAATTTCAAAGGTTATCTTTCAAATGTTTAATTCAATCACTCAATACAGGTTTGGATGAAAAAAAAAGTGTTTAAGTTTACTGGTAAATTTGTAGGAAACTCTTTAGGGTTTGAAGATGGTTGTATTAAATTCTCAGGTATAATAAATTCTAGTCTTGGATTGTGCAGTCTAGTATTCCAGGCTATCAAACATTGTAATGGCTCTTTTATCAAGGAAGTAATATTATTTTTCTCTCAATTATTACTGTCATTCATTTCTTTACTTGATTTAATCCAATTTATTATAATTATTTTATTGCCTCATGAGAGTTTTAAATTATTCAATTCATTGTATATATTATGAATAAATCTCAAGCTGTTAATTGCTTTACCAGAACCAAAATAATGGTTTAAGTTTAATATCTTTACTCCTTTCTTCAATAAGTAACTATCTGGAATGATGCAAGTCTATCTTCACCATTCCCTAATAAATGTCTCACAAAACTCCACTGCCATCATGATGAGCTTCAACAACAACAACAAAAATGAAACAATGAAGTAAATAGGAGATTATAAGACCTCAAATTCCACCATTCACTCAACAAAAAATAAAGGATTTTTTCCCTAATATGTCTTGGCCTCAGTCTTACCCACAGAATTGCGTATGTGTAAAAATGTAGGCAGTAAATGAGAAGGAAATAATTCTATTAGCAAGGTTTGAAGGTATTGAAATCTCTGTCACACACATTTGTATCCTTTCATAGAACTCATCTGGGACAGGAGAGGTAAACTGAAACTAATGTGTCACTTAGGGCTATGAATTCATGGGTTTGAAATGCATTTAATGTGTTTCATGTTTACTACAGAATTCAGAAATTAAGTTTGCCACTGAGAAGGCATATTAAACTCATAAGAATCAGAGATATTTGCCTTTATTAAATTTTACTAGATGTTAAAAAGATGCAGGCTACTGTGAGACACAGGCAGAGCATGAAATCTGTTAGCAACAGTGTGGATGCCCAGATCTTCATTACCATATAAATTTGGACTATGGTCCAGGATGAACAAATGATGATTCCAAATATATGAGAGGGTCATTATCTTAAAAATAGTTCATTATTTAGGGGTAGAGAACAGCTCCATTTCATATTACAGTAATTATATAGCTGGAAATGACATGTATAAGCAGATCATACACATGCATCTATTTCCAATATTTTTCCCATTATCAACCTAGGGAAGCCCTGTATACCCTTCTAAATACATTCCATAGATAAGAATTTCAATTATCTTTTCCCTAGAAACCACAATCAGAAGAACTCATGAGAATATTTTCAAAAAAGCCTAGAACCAATTTTTTCTTCCTACATGTTTCTCCAAGGTTGGAAAAATTATCCACAGAACCAGCTGATAAATATTTTCCTTCTTAGCCAACCATAGGAATGGGCAGATACAGATTGATAGGTATTTTAGATTTCAGAGTATGGTATTTATTCCCTTTACTATCAACTACATGGATAAAAGTTGAGTCAAGAACATTGTAAATATTATTAGAAAAGCATTTCAGCAGCCAGAACATTGATAAAGATGCTTGTGTCCAAATCGCACCAAACAAAATACTAATCAGGTAAAATAAACTATCCTAATGTTGTTTCACCAATTCTTAGGAGAAAAAGAAGTTGCATTGGTTAGAACTTGGAAAAACATGTTCTTAAATCTATTCCATTCCTGTGGGTGTGAACCCATTGTATGTATGACTTTTTTGATGAGGTTGCTTCACTTAAAGTATGTGTGTTGACCAGCCCAATCTAGATGGGTGTTAATCCCATTCTTGTTCTTTATATGTGGAATGAGTTCAGACATGAGAAAGAGGAAACTGCAGGAGGAAAGAAGCTGGTATCAGAAGAGTAAAAAGAGACTGAGGGAAACAATCATGTGCCTTGCAATGTGACAAGCTAAGGACCCTAGAATCCCTGGCAGCCAGGCACAGGATGTCACAGACTTTAGGGAGAAAGGCTTGCCATCATTTGGGCATTGTTTAAGGCTCAAAACTTTAAGTCATGAAATTCCTATTGTTTAAACTGAACCATGGCATTGATATTTGCATGAGCAGCCTAGGAAATTGAGATGGATTTTGTTACCAGAACAGTGGGGTATTCCTATTGCAAATATCAAAAATGTGAAAATAATTTTGGAATTTGGTAATGGGTAGAGGCTGGAAGAAACATGAGGTACATGATATTAAAACTTAGTTTTCTTTAAAAAGACTGTGTGTAGAAATATGGATGATAAAGATACTTCTGATGAAGAGGTAGAAGGAAATGATTGTGTTATTGATAACTGGAAGAAAGGTGATCCTTGTTTTATGTGACAGAGAACTTTTCAAATTGTGTTCTGATGTGGAATGGAAGACAGAACCTGAAAGTGATGAACTTGGATATTTTGTAAGGGATATTTACAAGGAAAATGTTCAAAGTGCAGCCTGGTTTCTACTTGCAGATTTTAGTGAAATGAAAGAAGAAAGGGATAAGCTGAGAACTCTTTCTTCTTGATAGATTTATCATATTATTAATATATAGTGGCCTTCTTTTTCTCTTAAAATAGTTTAGCATTTAAAGTTATTTTGTGTGTAGTAAGATTTCACTTTGACACTTCGTTCCTATTATTTTATTTCCTTGATGTTGTCCATGTTCCCTTGGGGAAAAAAATAGGAACAGAGAAAAGGAAAGAGATAAAAGAAAAAAGATTAATAGTAATAATAAAAAAGGTAGATGAGAAGCCATAGAAAACTTTGGAAAACAAATAATTTGCATGAGTGAAAAATCATAAGATGTACAGAGGAATAAGATTTAAAAAGTGGAATAGAAAAAATGAAATGAGGAACAAAATAGAGAAAAACACATAGAATGAATCGAAAATCTGGAACGATGAGAAGAGAGGAAGGAAAAAAGAAAAAAGGAAAAGTAAAAAAATAAGGAAAGATAACAGAGAAAAAAAGAGTGAGAGAGAGAAATAAAATTAAACACAAAGAGGTGGGATGAATGAAAAACAATAAAAAACAGAAGATATACAAATGAAGGAAAGTAAATAAATTACATAGGTAGAAAAAAATTGGTAAAAGCTAAAAAAGGGGGAAAACAAGCAAGAAACAAAACAGCAGCAAAAACAACAACAAGAAACAACCAAGAAAAACAGCCTTCCTTCTTTAGGCCCCTAAGGAGCCTCTCAGGCTCTTGGTATTCATTGATCAGTCACCCTGCAGCCTACCCTCTGGAGGTGATGTACTGGGGTTAGCAAGTAAAATTTTAAAAACTAAAATTAAAGAAACCTTAAAAATAACACATCAAAGAAAGCTTAAAACAAACAGAATGCCTATATGTTCCCTGCCAAAGTATCAGCTGGATGCCTGACAACCCTGTGGATCACTCTCTTGGTTAACCCGTGAATCAAACCACTGGCCTTGTATATGTGAATCAGGAATTCCTCCTCTGAGGTAAATTGTCTTCTTAGGTTAATTAGTCTTCAGTTTGCCCCAAGTGTTTTAAAACTTTCACAGCTTACTAGAGTCCTGCTGATTAGCATCTTGCCCTGCCACTTCTCTAATCTAATTGCTTTCTCTCTCTGGGCCCCTGGGTGTGACAGCTTGCCTGAGCAGATCCCCTTTACCCTCTCCCTGTTGGGTCAGAGTCCCTTTCCACTTTGAAAAGGGTCTCAGTTGGACAAATTCACTGCAAAGAAACCATGCTCCACCTTCTGCCAGAGCCCTCTTTGTCCCAGGAAATGCCCTCTCCCAGTCCTTTGGCAGCAGCAGGCCAGGGGTACCAGGGCTACTTGCCCTGAGGCTGGGGTGTATGTGTCATTTCCAGCCACATGGGTGAGCAACTCATGGTTTTTGCTCAACTTCTTTAACTTTCCAGTATCATTTTAGATGATTCAGAGCAACTTCCAGTTCTCTATATATTCAAAGCATCTCCCTTAGATAGGTCCCTGCCTTCTCTCCATGAGGTGGCAGGCAGGGGTCAATGGGAATTACTTCTTACTGGGGACAGAGGTCTATTTAGAATGATGAAAAACTTTTGTAATATTTGCTGGTGATGGTAGCACACATTGTATATGTCATTAATATCCTAAACTGTAACACTTAAAAATGTATAAATGGCAAATAAAAAATAAGTTAAAATAATGAAATTGAGAATAAAGTTCCCTTTACATTAGCATTAAAGGGAATTGATAGTTCAAAAATAATCACATACATTTATGCACAATTATCCTCCACAAGGGGGCTAAGACAAATCAGTTGGGAAAATAAGTCTTTTCAACAAACAGTGCTGCAAGCAAAATAATTTGGTCTCTGTTACTGAATCAAACCCAAAATTTAACTAAAAATGGATTATATCCATATATATAAGGTATATAACTATAAAAATACTAGAAATTTTGTATGGGTAATATTTCATGACCGTATATTAAGCATGAGATTCTTAAATATAACAGTGTAAGCAGAAGAAACAAAAACAAAAATAGAAATTTTAGAGTCAAATGAAAATATAACATTTGTGGTCAAATGACATTACCAAGAATGTGACAAAGCACCTTATCAAATGGTAGAACATACTACACACCATATCTAGAATACAGTTCAATCTAAAATACACTGGCATTGAACTTACAGATATGATATATAAAAATCACTTACAACTCAATTATAGTTTTTCACATAACTGATATTTTGTTTCCTTCTCTCTAGTTTATCTGTATTTATATTTTGTGAAAACAGTCATATAAGCAATATCACCCATATTTGTATTTTACATGGGGTTTCATCATGTTATACATTCCCAAGTTACATTTTTTAGCTTTTCTTCTAGTAATACATATGTCCTTAAGCTTTCCCTTTCAACCACTGTCAAACCCATAGAATATCTCTGCTAGTCACAAACAGCATGATATACTCTCACAATTTCCATTCATTTCCAAAGATTTACAATCTTTTAAACAGTTCTACACAGATTAAACATCAGCTTTTCATTCCCAACCATGTTTCTATTTTCTGGTAACCTATATTCTAATTATGAATTCCATGAGTTTACATAATATGTTTAGTCTATAATAACACAATCATAAAGTATTTTTCCTTTTTTGTCTGGCTTGCCTCACTCAATATAATGTCCTCCAGGTTCACCCATGTTGTCATATGCTTCACAACTTCATTTCTTCTTACTGCTGCATAATATTCCATCATATGTATATACCACAATTTGTTTATCCATTCATCAATTGATGGACATCTGCATTGTTTCCAACTTTTAGGTATTATAAATAACACTGCTATGAACATCAGTGTGCAGATGTCTATCCATGTCACCGCTCTCAGTTCTTCTGAATATATACCTAGTAATGGTACTTCTGGGTCACATGTCATGTCTATATTTTCAACTTCCTTCGGAACTGCCAAACAGTCCTCCACAGTGGCTGTATCATTCTACATTTACACCTACAGTGAATAAGTGTTCCTATCTCTCCACAGTCTCTATGACATTTACAGTTTTCTGACTTTTTAATTGTGGCCAGTCTAAAAGGTGTGAAATGATATTTCATTGTAGTTTTGCTTTTCATTCCCTTATTGCTAGCGATTTTGAACATTTTTTCATGTTTCTTCACCATTTGTACTTCTTTCTTGGACAACCATCTTTTCAAGCCATTTGTCCATTTTTAAATTGGGTAGTTTTCATTTTATTGTTGAGGTGTATGATCTCCTTTTATATCATGGATACTAAATCCCAATGGGATGTATGATTGCCAAATACTTTCTCACATTGAGTCAGCTGCCTTTTCATCCTTTTGACAAAGTCCTTTGGCATGCAAAAGTTTTTGATTTTCAGGAAATCCCATTTATCAATTTTTTTCTTTTTATGTTTGTGCTTTGCATGTAAGATTTAAGAAACTATGAAACTACCACCACCTACCACCACAAGATCTTCAAGATATTTTCCTATATGGGGTTTTATGGTTGTCACTTTTATATTTACATACTTGATCCATTTTGAGTTAATTTTTGCATCAGGTGTGATAGGGATCCTGTTTTTTGTGTATATGGCTATACATTTCTCCCAACACTATTTATTGAGTAGACTATTCTGGTCCAGCTGGGAGACCTTCACAGCCTTGTCAAAAATTTCTTGACTTTGTTGTTAAGGTCTATTTCTAAGTTCTCAATTTGGTTCCATTGTTCATGTCTGCCTTTATGCCAGTACCATGCTGTTTTTAACACTGTATATAAGTAATGTGCTTTAAATCCAGAAGTGAGAGTCCTCCAACTTTGTTCTTCTTTGTGAATGGCTGTTTGGCTCTTCAGGTCCCTTTACCTTTCCAAATAAGCATGTCAAACTTGTCCTTGGTTTCAGCAGGAAATCAAACACAGTTTAGATATTGTTATGCAGCTTCAAAGTCTTCATGACTCCATTTTAGTTGATCACTTCAGGAATGACTGCCTTTGGTCTTTCTCAGGGAGGGAGTCACAGATTTACTGAGCCATAGGGATCACCTGATGCTATTCTGCTGCTTTTGCTTTGAGATATTATCTTAGTCCTGTAGGCAGAACTGAGAAGGTCTGGCTAATGTCCTTCAAATAACTAAGTAGAGAGAATAAACTTATAAGATTAGATTAATAGAAAACCAGCTCAATTAGTTTTGGGGAAGGATATTAGAAGATCCCGAGCTACTTAAATGAAGGTATTTTAATTAATACATTTTCTAGCTATCACCTCCAGCTTTTTGTTGTCCTTTTAATAAATTACATCTTTTAAAATTTTATGTCCCAAACCATATCTTTATCATTTCTTTGTGTGCATTAGCATGTTAGAATCACTGAGAAGTAAAAAGTGGAGTTACAAACCGAAAATAGAATACAATATTTCTAGCATTTATAATTACCCATATGGTTACCATTACCAGAGGTCTTTATTTCTTTAGCCACATTGGTCCACTGATTGGTGTCCTTTCTTTTCACTCTGAAAAAAATCCCTTTAACTTTACTTGTTGGGCATATGTAGTGGTGATGAATTCCCTTAGTTTTTATTTATTTGGGAATGTTTTAAAAGCTCCCTAATTTTTAAATGATAGTCAAATGATATATAATTTTTTTTTATTTTTTTAATTTTTAATTTTTTAAAGAAGCTTTAGATTACTTAAATGTGACATAAAAATTATAAGGGATTCCCATATTCACCACCCCATTCCCCTCCCACACTTTCTCACATTAACATCTTTCAGTAGTGTGGTATGTTTGTTACAATTGATGAACACGTATTGAAGCATTGTTACTAACTGGGGACTATAGTTTACACTCCACCTCACAAAATTTTATAGGTTTTGACAAAATGTATAATGCCATGTAACTGTCACTGCAACATTAAATGTAATACAGCATTATTTTTGTGATATATTTAAGCTACTGCCTACCTATTTATGCATGCATAAAATACAAAGTTCCCATATAACCCCTATTACCAAAACCATGCATCTGTGAGGTCATTCATTAAAATAGAGGAAATAATATTATTTTAGTTATACTATTTGCTATTATTTAGTTTATATATGCTTTTTACATTAAATCACAGTATACAATTTTGATTGTTTGCCGTGAAAATTATTACTCATTTTAGTTGAGACTTCTTAAACTGATTATATTTTATTCATTTCTCTATCTACCAGAGATTTTCATTCATTCTTTGTAAAATTTAATACTTAGTTTTTTGTTTTGTTTTTCTTTTAATTTCAAAAGAAAACACCTGTATATTTATATCAGGTTCCCACAAAATAATGT
>JAQZBX010105120.1:0-10883 GCA_029593785.1 Cabassous unicinctus
CTAGCCTTCTAAATCATTATATATATTTTCCTCTATTTGGTTTCCCAGTCCATTGTAAGAACTCCATTTTTTTCCTATTACCCTACATTGCCTACATGAGATAAATATTCATTTCACTAAGTCTTATACAGCCCCTCTTCTAACTTTTAACAATATTACTATTATCCTTCTTCCTTTCTCACATCTTTTGATTCCTCTGGCCTTAATCTTTTGCCTTTAAGGGAACATAGAAAGAAGCAAGGAAATAAAATAAGAAGAACAAAGTCTCAAAGAGAAAACTTAAACACACACAGAACCACCAGCTAAATAAAACTCTAGAGCAGAGAGAGAAGCTAATCAACTGAATAAACCCATCAAGATAAAATGATGTCTAGAAGGCAACAAAAAATTACAAACCACACTGAGAAACAGGAAGACATGGACCAGTCCAATGAACAAACTAAAAACCTGGAAGAGATGCAGAACATCAAACAACTAATCAAAGCTTTCCAAACAAATATCATGGACCAACCTAATGAAGTGAAGGAAAAGATTAAGGATATTAAGAAAAACCTGGGAAAACATACTGAAGAAATTGTATTCATACATAAAAAGATAATGGATATGATGGTTATCAATGGCACAATACAAGAAATCAAAAAGATGCTGGATTCACCTAAGAGCAGATCTGAACAGGCAGAAGAAAGAATTAGTGATGTGGAAGACAATACACCTGAAATCAAACAGACAGTAGAACAGATAGATAAAAAGATATAAAAAAATCCAGCAGGGACTCAGGGATTTAACTGACAACACAAAACGCACAAACATATGCATCATAGGCATACCAGAAGGAGAAGAGAAGGGAAAGGGAACAGAGGGAGTGTTGAAGGAAAGAATAGCTGAAAACTTCCCAACACTATTGAGAGAGATGGATGTAAAAGTCCAGGAAGCACAGCTCACCCCAAACAGTATAAATCCCAACAGGCCAACTCCCAAGACATATACTTGTCAAAATGTCCAATGCTCAAGACAAAGAGAAAATACTCAAGGCAGCAAGAGAAAAGAGAACCATCACATACAAGAGAAGCAAAATCAGATTAAGTGCTGGTTTCTCATCTGAAACCATTGAGGCAAGAAGACAGTGGTATAACATAGTCAAAGTTCTAAAAGAAAATAACTTTCAGCCACGAATTCTCTATCCAGCAAAACTGGCATTCAAAAATGATGGAGAGTTCAAAATATTCACAGATAAACAGAAATTAAGAGAGTATGCTAACAAGAAACCTGCATTTCAAGAAATAGTAAAGGAAGTTCTAGAAGTTGAAAGGAAAAAACAGGGGAGAGAGAGAGTTGGAGGAGAGTGTAAAAACAACTAAAAAGACAAAAAGAGAAATAAAAACAACATATGACATACATTAACCCAAAGAAAATATGGCTGAAGTAAGATATTCATTGCAAGTAATAACACTGAAGGTTAATGGATTAAATTCACCACTCAAGAGACACAGATTGGCAGAATGGATAAGGAAATATGATCCATCTATATGCTGTCTACAAGAAACCCACCTTCGACCCAGGGATTCAAGGAGGCTGAAAGTGAATGGCTGGAAAACAATTTTACAAGCTAACAATAGCCAAAAAAGGGCAGGAGTAGCTATCTGAATATCAGACAAAATAGACTTTAAATGCAAAACTATTTTAAGAGACAAAGATGGACACTATATATTAGTAAAAAGGGTAATATCTCAAGAAGAGAGAACATTCATAAACATTTATGCACCTAATCAGGGTGCCTCAAAATACATGAGGCAAACTCTGGAAAAACTAAGTGGAGAAATAAATTCCTCTACAATTATAGTGGGGTACTTTAATACACCATTATCACCATTAGACAGAACATCTAGACAGAGAATCAATAAAGAAACTAAGACTCTGAACAATACATTAGAGGACCTGGACCTATAGACATATACACAACACTACCCCTAAATACAGTGGTATATACATTCTTCTCGAGTGCACATGTATCATACTCCAAGATAGACCACATGCTAGGCCACAGAACAACTCTCAATGAATTCAGAAAGATTGAGATTATACAAAGTAATTTCTCTGACCACAGTGGAATGAAATTGGAAATCACTAAGGGCCAGAGAAACAGATTAGGCACAAAGATATGGAAGTTAAACAACACACTCTTAGACAAACAGTGGGTCAAGGAGGAAATCTCAAAAGGAATCAGTAACTACCTTGAAACGAATGAAAATGACAACACAACATATCAAAACCTATGGGATGCAGCCAAAGCTGTCCTGAGAAGGAAGTTCATAGCCATAAATACACATATTAAAAAAAGAAGAAAGAGCTAAAATTGAAGACCTAACTGCACACTTGGAGGAATTGGAAAAAGAACAACAAACTAAACCTAAAAGAAGTAGAAAGAAGGAAATAACAAAGATTAGAGCAGAACTAAATGAAATAGAGAATAAGAAAGCACTAGAAAAAATAAACAAAACCAAAAGCTGGTTCTTCAAGAACATCAATAAAATTGACAACCCTAAGCCAGACTAACAACGAAAAAAAGAGAACAGATGCAAATACACAAAATAAGGAATGAGAAAGGGAATATCACTACTATCCCACAGAAATAAAGAATATCATAAGAGGATACTTTGAAAAATTATATGCCAATAAGAATGATAATTTAGAGGAAATGGACAAATTTCTGGAAACTCACAAACAGCCTACGTTGACGAAAGAAGAAATTGATGAACTCAACAGTCCAATTACAAGTAAAAAGATAGATTCAGTCATCAAAAACCTCCCAACTAAGAAGAGCCCAGGTCCAGATGGCTTCACAGCTGAATTCTACCAAACATTCTGGAAAGAGCTAACACCAATCTTGCTTAAGCTCTTCTAAAAAATAGAAGTAGAAGGAATATTGCCTAACTCATTCTATGATGCCAACATTACCCTAATACTGAAAACAAACAAAGATACCACAAGAAAGGAAAATTACAGAGCAATTTCTCTAATGAACCTAGATGCTAAAATCCTCAACAAAATACTTGCTGATCACATTCAACAACATATCAAAAGAATTACACACCATGACCAAGTGGGTTTCATCCCAGGTATGCAAGGATGGTTCAATATAAGAAAATCAATCAATGTAATACACCACATAAACAGATTGAAAGGAAAAAATCACATGATCATCTCTATAGATGCAGAAAAAGCATTCGACAAAATACAGCACTCTTTTCTGATAAAAACACAGCAAAAGATAGGAATAGAAGGAAACTTTCTAAATATGATAAAAGGGTATATATGAAAACCCAAAGCTAACATCATCTTCAATGGTAAAATCCTAAAAGCCTTCCCTCTGAGATTGGGAACAAGACAAGGATGCCCACTATCACCACTCCTATTTAACATTGTCTTAGAAGTAGTTGCTTGAGCACTGAGGCAAGAAAAAGATATAAAAACATCCAAATTGGAAAAGAAGAGGTAAATATTTCATTATTTGAGGACGACATGATCTTATACATAGAAAGCCCAGAGAAATCTACACAAAGCTTCTAGAACTTGTAAAGGAGTTCAGTAATGTCACAGGCTATAAGGTTAATGCTCAAAAAATCCGTAGCATTTCTGTACAACAATAATGAGCAATTTGAGGAAGAAATAAAGAAAAAAATACCATTTACAATAGTAACCAAAAGAATCAAATACCTAGGAATAAATTTAACTAAAGATGCAAAGGAGTTATTTACAGAAAACTACACAATACTGTTAAAGGAAATCAAAGAAGATGTAAATAAATGGAAAAATATTCCCTGTTCATGGAAAAGAAGACTAAACATCATCAAGATGTCTATCCTACCTAAACTAATCTACAGATTTAATGCAATCCCAATAAAAATCAACACTGTATTTTTTAAGGAACTGGAAAAAGTAACTACAAAATATATTTGGAAAGGTAAGAGGCCCCAAAAGACATATTGAAAAAGAAAAATGAAGTTGGAGGTATCACACTACCTGACTTTAAAACATACTACAAATCTACAGTGCTCAAAACTGCATGGTATTGGCACAAGGATAGACATACTGACCAATGGAACCAAAGTGAGAGTTTTGATATAGATCCTCACATATACACTCATGTGATATTTGACAAGGCCACCAAGCCCACTCAGTTGGGAGAGAATGGCCTTGTTTACAAGTGGTGCTTGGAGAACTGGACATCCATATCCAAAAGAATGAGAGAGGAATACCATCTCACACCTTATACAAAAATCAACTCAAGATGCATCAAAGATCTAAATATAAAAGCCAAAACCATAAAGACCTTGGAAGATAATGTAGGGAAGCATCTACAGGACCTTGTAATAGGAAATGGTTTCATGACCTTCACACCCGAAGCACGAGCAGCAAAAGAAAAAATAGATAAATGGGATCTCCTCAAAATTAAAAACTTCTGCACCTCAAAGGACGTTATTAAGAAAATAAAAAGGCAGCCTACGCAATGGGAGAAAATATTTGGCAACCATATATCTGATAGGAGCCTAATATCCTGCATATATAAAGAAATCCTACACCTTGAAAATAAAAAGACAAACAACCCATTTAAAAAATGGGCAAGTGACCTGAAAAGACACTTCTCCAAGGAAGAAATACAAATGGCTTTAAAGCACATGAAAAAATGCTCGACATCACTAGCTATTAGGGAAATGCAAATCAAAAAACTACAATGAGATACCATCTTACACCCATCAGAATGGCAGCTATTAAAAAAAAACAGCAGACTATAAGTGTTGGAGAGAATGTGGAGGAATAGAAACCCTCATCCACTGCTGGTGGGATTGTGGAATGGTACAGTCACTGTGGAGGACAGTTTGGCAGTTCCTCAGAAAACTAACAATAGATCTTTCGTATGATCCAGCGATTCCACTGCTGGGTATATACCCAGAAGAATTGAAAGCAAAGACACGAACAGATATATGCACACCAATGTTCATAGCAGCATTGTTCACTATTGCCAAAAGTTGGAATCAGCCCCAGTGCCCATCAACAGATGAATGGATAAACAAAATGTGGTGCATACATACAATGGAATATTACTCAGCTGTAAAAAGGAATAAAGTGCTAACACATGTAATAACATGCATGAATCTTGAAGACTTTATGTTGAGTGAAGCAAGCCAGGCATTGAAGGATGAACAGTAAATGAACTCACTGATTTGAATTGAGGAAATTGAGCAGTCTCTGAGAACCATTGTCTGAAAGATAGGTTAACAAGGGAGAGAAAGAGAAGAGAAGGTTTTGAGACATCATCCATATGGATGTAATCTGTGGTAAAGTGATAGAGTGTAGTTGAATATTGAAGGATAGGACAGGTGGGTAGTGATATTACTGGGTTTGGTGGTGCTGGGTTGACAGGTGGGTAAATTAGGAAGGGCGGGTTAGAATACCAGATACTGGCAGGTGAGATGGGAGAGGGACCAGGTGAACACGGGATTTGTGGGTATGAGGTTGAAAGTGCAGGAGTGGGAATGCTCTTATGGCAATATGACAAGGTAGTGTCACTGGTTTAGGGTGTAGGTTGGGGGGGCATTCAGGACGGGGCACATGTGGAGTAGGCTTATGTGTTCATCCTGTCATAATACATTGTGTCGGGGAGTGGAGACCCACATGGTGAGTGGGAAGGTGATGGGCCCCCATCTTTAGGAGGACCAGTTCACCCAGAAACAGACAGGTGGGTGTCTCTTAGGAGCAAGGGTGGATCCTAATAGGAAAAGACAATCAGCATGTCAAGAACTCTTGGAGCATGTAACTATGAATCTTGTCATCCAATGAGTCAAGACAGGGGGGTGTCTTGTGCCCCAGGGGGATGGGGAGGAAGGAACAGAAAAGATCAAACAGGATATTTAGTGATCAGGGGAAGTGTTTTTAATTACCTTACAGTGATGGACACAGGACATGGTAAATATCATCAAAAATTATTAAACTGTACCATCTAAATTGTAAACTATACTGTAAACCATTGACAATGTTACTAGCTATGTTTCACTATCTGTATAACAGTTATAACAATGTTACCATCCACATACAAAAAGGTTTTAAGATGGAGTGAGGAAAGGGGGAGGAGGTTGGGTATATGAGAGTCTCTAGTATTCTGTATGTGACTTTGCTGTGACCTAAAACTTCTTTGAAAATTAAATGAAAATTTGGGAGACACTGGGAAGTGAGAGGGGGAAGGTGCCACAGCACAGAATGGATACCCGACAATGTAGTGATAAAAGGAAAAATAATTTAAATTTTTAAAAAAATTTTTTTTGTTTTTTCCCTTTTTTTGAATATCCCAATCCTTTAATTTAATTTAATTTTTAGTGGTTTTTGTTTGTTTGTTTGTTTCCATGTATTTTATCTCACATTTAAACTTATCATTATTATTTCATTTTCCTATTAATTGTATTTGGCCATTATATGGGCTTCATCTTCAAGGAAGTTTTAGATCACAGAAGGGTTACAATGGGGGCAGGAGAGGATTATTGGTGGGGGGTGTCTGGGATGGGGGTTTCATGGGAGAAAGTTCACCTGAATATACATGAAAGACATATAAAATTGTTCAAATGATCAAGGGGTGGGGCATGGTCAAAGCATATGAATGCATTACCTTCCCCCCAGCATGGGACATGACTCCCGGGGATGAGCCTCCCTGGCAATGAGGGATTAATACCAAGTGCCAACTGGCAATATGACTGGAAAAAGACCTTGAATAAAAGGGGGAAAAGGTAAAGGCAAATGAGTTCCTATGGCTAAGAGACTTCAAAGAGAGTCAGGAGGTCATCCCAGAGGTAACACTTATGCACACCTCAGTAGGATCTCATAGAACACCAAAGTGGATAACACCCCACACAGAGGGGCTCCTGAGGGCTCTGGAGACACCCAGGTCCTATATAAGGGGGGATAGCTCCCAAGATTGATGCCTTATCAGTGGGCTATACTTTGGAATCTGTGCTCTTGAGAGTGACAGAGTTGGACTCAAATAAGTCCTCCCTGCACATGATCCATCAGTCCCTTCTATTCAAACTTATACGTGATGTTGGAGTTTGTAGATGTACTTCCAGAGACTGGAGCCTTTGGCCTGCCCATTTGCCAGCTGTGCCTGGAATTTCAGTGGAGCTACAACTCCTACTCTACAGCTCAATGGACTCACCCAAGTCACCTGGCGAGGAGATGGTGATGGACAATGGCCATCCCAAGGAATGGAGAGAGCCTGCAGCTGCAGGCAGGATAATCCCATCCATCTTATCCATGGGATATAAGCTCCCTCTCACTTGGAGGTGGAGTGGACATCACCATCCCAGACTCCTCAGGACTGGGGGAAGAGCTATGGACTAGAGTGGAACTTACTGGTATTCTGTTGTAGACATACTGTGATTCAAACAATGGAAGAAATTACAACATTGAGGTAGAGCCAGTGGCTACTGGATGATTTGGGGGCAGGGAGAAGGAAAAGCAGTTGTAATACAAGGGTTTTTCAGGACTTGGGAAATATCCTGAGTGACATTACAACAACAGATATAGGCCATTTTACATCAACATGTAACATGCAGAACTGTGTGGGAGAGAGTGTGGTCTGCAATGTGAACTATGGTCCATGCTTAGTGGCAAAGCCCCAGGATATGTATATCCAGTGCAGGTGATGTACACACTAATGAAAGATGTTTATGTGTGAGGTTATGGGAGGTGTGGGAGGTGGGGAACATGGGAATCCCTGTAATTTTTGTGTAACATTTATGTAATCTAAGCATCTTTTAAAATATTGTATATATATATAGTATTGAACCCAATACATGCAATATGTTCTATGAACATTCTTTATATAGAATTCAATGTGCATTTTGAGATTTAGCATGCATAAAAGAATGTAAAGTTCTGATCAATAATTTTGCCATACTGATTACATACTGAAATGATATTATGTTGGAATTATTGTTACAAATATATCAGTAAAAATAAAATAAAAAAATAAAAAAAAAAGAGCAGCAGTAGCACACAGCAGTAGCACACTCCCACTACTAAATCCCTATGAAAAAGAGAGAAATTGAGCATCGAGGAAACTAACCATCCTAACTAGATGCCTATACATCAGCAAAAAAATTACAAGCCATACTAAGAAGATGGAAGAAATGGCCCAAGAAAAGGAACATATCAAAGTCCCAGAAGAGATGAAGAAATTGAGACAATGAATCAACAAAATGCACACAAATCTCCAAACTCAAATTAATGAATATTTGAGGAAATAATAGCTGAAAATTTCCCAACTCTCACAAAAGAAGTGAACTTACATGCCCAAGAAGCACAGCATACCTCAATCAAAATAAATGTGAATAGATGTACTCCAAGACATACACTACTCAGAATGTCAAATGTCAAAGATAAAGGGGAAATTCTGAGAGCAGCAATGGAGAAGCAAACTAACATATAAGAGGTGTCCAGTAAGACTTACTGGAGGGGAAGACAGTGGTATGATACAATTAGGATACTAAAAGTGAAAAACTGCCAGCTGAGAATTCTTTTTCCAACAAAATTGTCCTTCAAATATGAAGGTGAGTTTAAAATAGTCATAAACAAATAGGAACTAAGAGAGTTCATAAAAAAGGATCCACCTGTGCAGGAAATATTAAAGGAAGACTTACAGCCTGAAAGAAAAAGACAGGAGAGAGAAGCTTGGAGGAGAGTATAGCAGAAAGGATAGCCAAAAGAGTAAAAAGACAGGCAAAAATAAGATATGACATATGAAAACCAAAGAATAAAATGGTAGAAGTAAATAATGCATTTTCAATAATATTACTGAATATGAATGGATTAAACTCCCCAGTCAAAAGATATAGACTGACAGAATGGATAAAATAAGTGTGAGCCATCCATATGCTGCCTACAATAGACTCACCTTAGATCTGGGGAAAGAAACCAGCTGAAAGTGACAGGTTGGAAAATGATACTTCATGCAAACAGTAAACAAAAAAGAGCAGGGGTAGCTATACTAATATTGGACAAAACAGACTTTAAATGTAAAAAAAGTTATAAGAGATACAGAAGGACATAATATATTATTAAAAGGGACAATCCACCAGGAAGAAATAACAGATATAAATACCTATACACTAACCAGGGTGTGCCAAAATACATGAGACAGACTCTGGCAAAACTACAGGGAAAAATAGACATCCCTACAATAATAGTTGGAGAATTCACCACACCACTCACATCGTGGCTAGAACAATTATACATAATATCAACAATGAACTTAAACAATATGATAAATGAGCTAGACCTAACAGACATATAGAGAAAGTTACACCCAAACCCAGCGTGTTATACATTCTTCTCAAGTGCTCATGGATCTTTCTCCAGGATAGACAACATGTTACATCACAATGCAGGACTCAATAAATATAAAAAGATTTAAATTATACATAGCACCTGCTCAGATCATACTGGAATGAAACTAGAAATCAATAGGAAATAGGTAAATTCACAAATATCTGGAGGCTGAACTACACACTTCTAAATAATCAGTGGGTCAAAGAATAAATTGTAAGTGAAATTAGTAAATATATTGAGACAAAAGAAAATGAGAACGCAGCTTATCAAAACTTATGGGATACAGTGAAGGCAGCGCTGAGAGAAAAATGTATAGCCCTAAGTGCCTATATTAAAAGAGAAGAAAGAGCTAAACTCAAAGATCTAACAGAACAACTGGAGAAACTAGAAGAACAGCAAACCATTCCCAAAGCAAGCAGAATGAAAGAAATAATAAAGATTAGAGTAGAAATAAATGAACTTGAGAACCAAAAGAAAAAAAAATTAGAGAAAATCAGCAAAACCAAGAGCTGGTTCTTTGAGAAGATCAATACAATTAACAAACCCCTAGCTAGAATGAGAAATTTTAAAAAAGACAGATGATGCAAATAAAATCAGAAATGAAAGGGGTGAAGATAGGGCTGACCCCACAAAAAAAAGAGGATCATAAGAAGATATTATGAGAAACTGGATGCCAACAAACTCTACAACTTAGATGAAATGGACAAATTCCTAGAAATGCACAAAAACCTACACTGATGCTACAAGAAATACAAGAACTTAACAAACCAATCACATTTAAAAGATTGAATCCATCATCAAAAATATCCCAACAAAGAAAAGTCCAGGACCAGATGGCTTCACAGTTGAATTTTACCAAGTATTTTGAGAAGAATTAACACCAATCATGTTTAAACTCTTCCAAAAAATTGAAGAGGAGGGAAAATTACCCAACACATTTTATGAAGCCAACAACATGATAATACCAAAGCCAGATAAAGACCCTACAAGAAAAGAAAATTACAGACCAAACTCTAATGAACATAGATGCAAAAATTCTAAACAAAAATACTTGCAAATAGAATCCAACAGCATATTAGAAGACTTATAGGGAAGCAGATGTGTCTCAAACAATTGAGCTCCTGTCTACCATATGAGACACTCTGAGTTTGTTTCTTGGGACCTCCTGGTGAAGGTGAGCTGGTCCATGCAGTGAGCTGGCCCACACAGTGAGCTGGCCCATGCAGGGAGCTGGCCTGTGCAGAGTGCTGATGCAACAAAAAGAGACAAAGAGGAGAGACAATGAGAGACACAACAAACCAGGGAGCTGAGGTGGCTCAAGTGATTGAGTGCCTCTCTCTCATATCAGAGGTCCCAGGATCAGTTCCTGGTGCCTCCTAAAAAGAAGATGAGAAGAGAAGACAAGCAGACACAGAGAGAACACAGCAAATGGACACAGAGAGCACACAGTGAGTACAAAACAACAAGGGGGAGAATAAATAAATAAATTAAAAAAAAAAAAAAAAAGA
>JAQZBX010105121.1:0-10884 GCA_029593785.1 Cabassous unicinctus
GCTATATGAGAACAGGGCAGAGCGGCGTACAGCTATAAGAGAACAAAGCAGAACGGGGGGACGGCTATAAGAGAACAGGGCAGAGCAGGGGGTCCTATAAGAGAATGGGGGGGGACTTTGGGGGAAAAGGGCAGAGCGGGGGAGAGCGAACGGCTATCACCAGGCTTTGGGAATCATGGTGGAAGGAAAATTTATTCTGGAGGTAAATTTTCCAAGACTTAAAGAAATATGAATGGCCTTGGATTGAAAAAACCAAGAATGAAAAAAAAGGGAAATAAGAAAATGAATGCATTGCTATTATACTGAAAGTTAATATTATTCAAAACAAAAACATGCAAAAGTTTCCAGAGAGAAAGAGAATATGTGTCTAGAGAATAACTTGATGTCAGATTTATCAACATCAACACTGGGTTCAATTAAAAATAATTTGAAAAAAAATAATTTGAGAAACATAAGAACATAATAAAAATAACAACAAAAGTTACATGTTATAGAAAACAAAAAAAAAATAATATTGAGGCAAATTATTAGCTATAAGAAATGAATTTAGCAAGAGGAATGAATTCAAAATCTATAGACAACAGTTAATTGTAAATCTATGCACCAAACAATTAGAAAAATTATTTTAAAGGACATCATTTACAATAGCAAACAAAAGTCTAAAATACTTAGGAATAAATCTAACAAACTATGTGTAAGACCTATATGGATAAATTTGTAAAAATTACTGAAAGCATTATAACCAAAATTAATACAGGAACAACCAGGAAGGACTGGCAGAAACTTTCTTAAAGCTCCAAAAATTGTGAAAGGACTGCAGTAACAGGGCAGGTACCAAATTAAGACAAATACCACTTAAGAGTGTAGGAACTCATGGCGCCATAGCTAGCCCATCCTCCACCCCTCACCAGCTCAGTGCAAAGCCAGTCTGAGGTCCCAGGGCAGATCCCTGGTCCCAGGTCTGGAGTGAGCAAAATAACCCTTATACACTTTCTGGGAGCATTTATGTCAGGCCCAACCTGTCTGGTGGTGGCCTGAGGGACACACCATCCCAGAACTTGCCCTGCATGTGTAAGGCAGCTCACTGACCTCTCTCACAAAAGAGAGCAGTCAGGCAGTGCTGACTGAGGCAAGGGATTTCTGGCTGTAGACTGTATAGTGCGTGCCGGAACCATGAGGAAACTGTTTCCTAAGGATGAAGAGAAATTTGGAAACGTGTAAATAGGGCAATTCTCATGGCGGCACACACATGGCCAAGACAAGACATGCACGTAAAGATTATGGAGGCCCCTACACTTTGGTCAGAGCTGTTTTCTAGACTCATTGTATAGATAAGTCCTGAAGGAGACCACTTGCACAGGTCAATCTTAAAAGAGTGGAAAGTGTGTTTTCCTTTCATGGAAAGCTCCATCAAAACTCTAGCTGGATACAAGCTTAGGGAACAGACACCTTGGAGTCTTAAATTCTAAACTACAGCAATAGCACATTAAAATATAACAATGTCTAGCTTTCAACTAGAAAGAATTTTTTCTTTTGAAAAAAGAAAAAAAAAAAAAAACAGCAACAAAGAAACAGGAAGTGATGGCACAGGCAAAGGTGATATTAAAGCATTAGAAACCATCAATGAGGAGGACCAGGACTGTGATATATCAAAGACTGTGGGAAAAGTGGTCCTAAATATACTAAAAGAACTAAAGGGAAACATGGACAAAGAACTAAAGGAAATCAGGAAAATGATAGATGAACACAAATAGAGTATCAATAAAGAGATGGAAATGGTGAAAAGGCACCAAACTGAGCTGAAGACCACAGTAACAGAAATTAAAAGTTCCCTAGAGGGGTTCACAGCAGATTGGAGCTGGTAGAAGAAAGAATCAGAGAACTTGAAGATAGCACAATTTAAATCATTTCATCAGAGAAGCAAAAAGAAGAACGAATGAATAAAGGTGAACAGAGCATGAAGAAACTGTGGGACACAAAAAGCATACCAATATATGCATTACGGAGAAGAAAGAGAGAAAAGGGCAGAGAAAATATTCAAATAAGTAAAGCCTGAAAACTTCTCAAAATTAATGAAAGATAAGAATATTCATAAACAAGACACTGAATGAACTCCAAACAGAATAGAATCAAATAGACCCCGTGCTACAGCATATTATAATAAAACTATCAAATGCCAAAAATTAAGAGAAAATTCTGAATGCCACATGACAGCAGCAACGTATCACATACAAGGGAGCCTCAATAAGATTAAGTGCCAATTTCTCACTGGAAACCTTAGAGGCAAGAAGGCAGTGGGATGACATATTTAACTTGCTGAAAGCAAAAAATTGCCAAACAAGAATTCTATATCTGGCAAAACTGTCTGTCAAAAATGAGGGAGAGATTTAGACATTCCCAGATAAACAAAAGCTGAAGGAGTTTGTCACTTCTAGGCTGGTCTTATAGGAGATGCTCAAGAGAGTTCTTCAGGTTAAAAGGAAAGGAAAATAGACAGTAGATTGAAGCTGTATGAAAGAATAATGATCTCTGGTGAGGGGAATGATGTGGGAAAATATCAATGTTAGTACTATTGTATTTTTTATTTGTAACTCCACTTTTTACTTCCTATAGGACCTAAAAAGCAAATGCATAAAATGTAATAATAAATCAGTGGTTTTGGGCTCATAATGTATAAACATGTAATTTGTGACAAGAACCACATAAAGATGGGGACTGGAGAGGTCAAGGACCAAAGTTTTGTATACTATTTGTGGTGGTGTGTTGGAATGGATATTAAGAGTTTGGGACAACAGTGGAAGGAATATAACGCTGGATCAGGGTGAATTTATTGATATGGGCCCATGCAATTTTGTAGCTCGAGGGGTTAGAAAGGGCTATAATAGTTTGTTTGGGTGGTTGGCTGAAACATGGACCAAAAGGTGGCTGACATTACCTGAAGTTGAGATGCCACAACTGCCCTGGTATAATGTAGATGAGGAGATCCAAAGTCTTAGAGAGATTTACTGTGTTTCTGGGTGTATAATGGACAGTTGAGTCTTGTTAGGCAAAAAAAATATGACTGTTATTGTTCTAACTTGGCTGCCAAGTTGATAAGGGGTGGACTGTGATGGTTAGGTTCATTTGTCAACTTGGCCAGGTTTTGGTTTCCAATTGTTTGGTCAAGCAAGCACTGGCTGGATTGTTGATGTGAGGACATTTTGTGATATTAAATCATCAGTAAGTTGATTGCATCTATGGCTGGTTACATCAGCAACCAATTGAGGAGATTTCCTTCAACAATGAGAGATGTCTCATCTAATAAATTGAAGAACCTGAAAGTAGAAGTAGATTATTTCACCAGTCAGAAGAGAGAATTTCCATCTCTACTTCAGAATTCATAGAAAACCTTCATCGGAGTTCCCAGCTTGCGGCCTGCCCTACAGAATTTGGATATATGCATCCCCATAGAATTTTATTAAAATTCTAATGAAAATTTCAAAATATTTGCAGATATCTTCTGGTAACTTCTGTTTCCCTAGAGAACCCTGACTAATACAGCTTTGGTACCAGAAGTGGGGTGCTGCTATTGCAAATACCAAAAATGATTTCTAAAAAGGCATTGTAATTGTGTAATTAGTAGAGGTGGGAAGAATTGTAAGGTGCTTAACAGAAAAGGCCTAGATTACTTTAAAGAAGCTGTTGGTAGAAATATGGATGCTAAAGGTACTCCACTGAGGCCTTAGAAAGAAATAATGAATGTATCACTACAAACTGGAAGAAAGGTGATCCATGTTTTAAAGTGGCAGAGAACTTGGGAAAACTGACTTCTGATTTCAGATGCAAGACAGAATTTGAAAGTGACAAGCTTGGATATTTAGCTTGTAGTAAAATGGGAGAAGAAAGGAATAAGCTAAGAACTGAACTCCTGGGCACAAAGAAACTATAAATTGATGGTTTGGAAAATTCTAAGCTTCCGAAAAATGAATCCCATAACAATAATGAGTCATATGAGGACTTAACTGTACATGGAACCAGCCAGGCATTTCAGTGAAAGCCAGGATTGGAAATACCATTATCCAGGAAGGATCTGTGGAAAGTCCTACTGTCTGTTAGTTTGGACCTCTGTGTACTACATGAGAAAATGACAATTTTTGGGGGGCAAGATCTGTATGAATGGTACCACTACCAGCCTGAACTAAAAGGGACAGAAATGGGAGAGATTGAAGGAAAAATGACTTCAAAGGCAGAATCATGGAAACTGAGGTCTGGACTGAAGACATCTCAGGGCAAGAGAGTGAGCTTGCACATATGTGTGGAAAGGTTGCATGTTATTACCCCAGTTTTCTCAGATGCCTGGGTGATTGTAAAGAGCTTGGCTGTCATATCAATGTTTGACAAGGGTGGAGCTAGAGTCCAGCAGCCACCCTGATGCTTGATGAGGCTAGAGCTAAGTGCCCGGCCATCACCTAATACCTGAAGATGTTGGAGACTTCACCCTAGAGTTTGGGGAGAGCATGGCCACAATGGAAGCACTTGGAAAGGGTCTGTCTGCCGCTCCATCAAGCACAGAGGACAAGCCATCTTTCCATAGATGACTCTTAGACTTTGAAATCTAATGGAGTGTATGCCCTGCACGGTTTTGGAATTGTTTGGGACCCGTGACCCCTGTTTTCCTTCCAGTTTCTCCCTATAGAAATGAGAATGTTGATCCTATGACTGCCCCTCCTTTGTATATTGGAAGCAGATACTTTGTCCTCCAGGTTTCACAGGGAGTTGTGCCCTGGGACAGATCTCACCCATAACCAATTTTGATGTGACTCTGTACTTAGCGTTGTTACTGAAGTGACTTACGCCGTTTGGGATAATGCGATGGAAGGCATGTATTTTGCATGTGGAAAGAGCATATCTTTTTAGGGTCCAGAGGGTGGAGAGCAGGGGTTTGAAACTGTATATGGCCCAGAAAATAATTTTCTTAAAACTAATCCGTTTCTGTGGGTGTAAACCTACTGTAATTAGGATCTTTGGATTAGGCTACTTCAGTTAAATCATGGCCTAGTGTGGGTCTTAATCCTTTTACTTGCATCCTTTACAGGAGGATTAAATTCAGACAGAGAGAGAGAAAGCCACCGAAGCAAAAAGCTGAAAGTAATGAAACCAGGAAGAGAAAGGAGACACCGGTAGACGCCACCATGTGCCTTGCCATGTGATAGAGGAGTCAAGGATCGCCATCCAGGTCCTGAGGGAGAAAGTATCACCTGATGATGCCTGGATTTGGACATTTTTTTTCAGCCTCAAAACTATAAACTTGAAAGCTAGTAAATTCCCACTGTTAAAATCCAAACCAATTTATGGTATCTGCTTTCAGCATCCTAGCAAACTAAAACACTATTGAAGTTAAACTGGTACCAAAGCAAACAAGATTGTTATATATTTAGGATGCTAAATTTAAGCCCCAGGGTAATTACAAAGAAAATATCAGAAATTATGCCAGCTCATAGAAACAGAAATTAGAGTATAGGTTGCCAGGGGTGGGAGCAAGGGAAATGGGGATTTAATGCATAATGAGGTAAAGGGTTTCTGTTTAGGAAGATGAAAAGGTTTTATTAATTGAAGGTGGTGAGGGTACTGAAATATTGTGAATGTGTTTAATCCTATTTAATGATATGCTTGGGAGTAGTTGAGATGGAAAAGTGTATTCTGTATATATGATCCCACAATTAAAATTTAAAAAATAACTAAAGCGACAATGACAATTAAATGCAATATGTGATCCTGGACAAGATATAATAAGGGGGTAGAAAAGGCTCAAAAGGACGATATTGGGACATGAAAAATTTGGAATATAGATTGTCAGCTTTATAACAATGTTAAATTTCCTAAACGTGATAACTGCATTTTAGGTGGTTATATAAATGAATATTCTTGTTTCATAAGTGAATAGGCTAGGAAATTAGCATGGCAGTGTTAAGTGTTAAAGGAGCATGATGTAAACAACATCCACTCAGGTATTCAGAAAATTGGTAGTAGATAGATAAATGGATAGATTGATAGAAAAATGGATTGGTAGATAGCTGGATAGAAAACAATGCACAAATCTGGAAAAATTTTAAAATTGGGAATCTGAATATCTGGAGTTTAGGGGTAAATTGGGATTTGTATTATTTTTTTAACTGTTCTGTATGTTTGAGAGTATTTCAAAATAAAATGTTACAAAAAAGTTAATGTGAATACAATATATAAAAGTGTGTGAGATAAAGCGAAAGCAGTAGCTAGTGGAAATTTATATAACTTTAAATACTTATACTTTTCAACAGAGAAAGTTGTAAAATCACTAATCCAAGGTTTCAATTAAGAGATTAAAATGAAGAACAAATTAGATAGAAAGCAGGTAAAATTAAGGAAATACTAAACAGAGAAAATCAATGAAACTGAAAACAAACGAGAAAATCAGTGAAGCCAAAATTTGGTTTTTGAAAATATCAATAAAATTGCAAAAGATCCTATTTAGAGTGATAAAGGGGAGGGGGATAAAGGCACACATAACTAACACAAGGAATGGAAGAGAGGACATTTCTACATATTCTGCAGACATTAAAATGGTACTTAAGCAATTATTATAATGCAAATGATTGAAAAGTTAAATGAAATGGAAAAAAATAGTTTGCGATTCAAATTACCAGAACCAATACTAGAAGAAATAGGAATTCTGAACAGAAATTGAATTTCATAATTTAATTCTATAACTTTAAAGCTTCCTACAAAGAACACTACAGGTCTAGAGGGCTACATTGATGACCTTCAGAAACCATTTGAGGAAGAAATAATGCCAATGTCACACAAACAATTTCAGACAACAAAATCGGGGTTCTTCCCAACTCATCTTATATGGATAGCATTCTCCTGATTCTAACATGAGACAATACAAGAAAGAAAAACAATGGACCCATATCTCTCATAATAGTAAATTAAATCCACCTGTAAATAAAAAACTTGTAACATCATGATCATGTAGGGGTTTGTCCTAGAAGTGCAAGCCTTTTTACCATTCAAAAAGCAATCTGAATAATTCACCTAAACACAATAAAGGACCAAATTAATATAATCATGAAAGACACATAGAAAAAATTACATTTGTTTAAATTCAAAATAGGAACCTAATCAAAGTTCAAAACCCTTCAGTTCACATTGTACTTAAGGGTAAATGTCTGAATACTTTCCCACTAAGATTGGGAGGAAGGAAAAGATGTCAATTCTCACCACTTCATTTCAACAATGTACTGGAGGTCTTAGTGCAAAAAGGTGGGGGTGAGGCAGAGGGGAGAAAGGAAACCAAGCAGTAAAACTCCTTTTTTGTCATGTATGTAAAAAATTTCAAAAAAGACTAGGAAAAACCTACTAAAGCTAATAAATGAATTTAGAAAAGTCAAAGCATACAATTAATAACTGGAAAATGAAATTTAAAGATAACATTTGCAATGGTATACAAAAATTCATAAGGATTATTTAATAAAACATTGGCAAGAATTGTACACCAAAAAATATAAAATATTGATTAGAAATATGAAAAAAGCCTAAAAAAATGGAGAGCTTTTCTGTGTTCATGAACAGAATAGTCAATATTATTAAGATGTTCAATCAACTCCAAATTGGTCTAAAGATTTTTATATTTCCAGAAAGTATCCCAGTGTGTTTTGAGAAATTAACAGTCTGATTCTAAAAAAAAAAAAAAAAATGTAATCCTAAAAAAGGAAAAGAATCTAGAATGGACAAAATTTTGACAAAGGAGAGAAAAGGGGAGAGTTTATATTACCTGATTTCAAGATTTCTTATAAAGCTTCAGTAATCAAGACAGTGTGGTACTGGAGTAAGCATAGAATAAGGGAACAGAAGAGAATCCAGAAAGAGCTTCACATATACGTGCTCAATTGATTTTTGACAAAAGTCCCAAAGTAATTCATTAATGCAAAGAAAGTCTTTACAACAATTATATATCACAGTCAAAAAGTAAATGAATAGATAATAATCTTTATGCCTACTTAAGACTATATATGAAACAATAACTCAAAATGGATCATAGACTGAAAAGTAAGAACTAAAATTATAATACTTCTAAAAGTAAACATAAGGGAAAATCGTTACGACTTTGGGGTGAGCGAATAATAATTTTTAGTAGGGCACCAAAAGCACTAAGCATAAAAGAAAAATTGATTAACTGGACTCCATGGCTATTAAACATTCTGCTCTTTAAAGAAACCATTAAGGAAATGAAAAAGTAGGCAGTGGACTGGGATAAAATACTCACAATACGTATGTCCAACAAAGGACTGGTATCCATAACATTAAGGAAATCCTACAACTCAGTAAAAATGACAACCCAATTTTCAAATAGGCAAAAGATTTGAATAGAATATATGGGAAATTGTCAAAAAACACAAAAAATGGTGTTCAGCATTATTAGTCCTTAGAGAAGAACAACGTGAAAACACAAGGAGATACAACTGTATACACCCACTAGAATGACAGAAACTAAAAAGACTGATATTACCAAGTGTTGGTAAGGATGTGGAGCAACTGGAACTTTCATACATTTCTCATGGGAATGCAAAATAGTGTAGTCACTTTGTAGAACAGTTTGCCATTTTCTTATAAAGCTGGACACACAATTGCCATACTTTGAGGTGTTTGCCCAAAATAAATGAAAACATACACCAAATATCTATGCACACAGAAACTTGCATGTGAATATTCATAGCAGCTTTCTTCATGATAACCCCAACCTGGAAAGAACCCAAATATATATTAAATTGTGTTATTATTCATATAACAGAATAAAATTCACCAATAAAATGGAACAAATTACTCATACACAAAACAACATGGTAGAACTCAAATATTAGTCTATGTCAAGGAAAGTAGATACAAAAGATAACACACTGTTTGTTTCATTTATAAATTCCAGAATAGGTAAAACTAACCTATAGTAACAATAACCAGATCAATATTTGCATACAATAGAGAGGGGCACTGAATTCACAGTAGCATAGTAGAAATTTTAGGAGGGGTCACGGAAACTTTCTACCTCCTGATTAGGGTCGTGGTTACCTAGATGAATGCATTTATCATTACCCATCTATATGTACACTTAAAATATGTGCATTTTATTATTTGTAAATTATATCTCAATATAAGGTTATTAAAACATAAAATAGGAAATATAAGGGAGTACATTTTTACCTTGTATGCTGGCAAAAAGAAGTTCTAATTTTAAAATAAAAGGTAAAAAATCTTACTGTATTAAGAATTTGTTTTTCTAAAGGCATCTTAAAGGAGGTAAAAAAAAAAAAAAAAACTATGATGCAAATTTTACATAAATTATAACTGCATGACTTATAGCCAAAATGTTGTAAGCTCCAGGAACACATGAAAAACTTCTATTAGTCAATAAGAAAGAGTGAGCAAAGGAGAAAAATGAGCATTAACAGTAAAAACATATGCTTAATTAACATACAAAGAGATACTCAATCTTCATAGTCATCAGGGATATGCAAATCAAGACGAAAATGTGATAGCACTTTGCACTCTTTTGACTAGCACAAATGAGAAGTTTAAAAATGTTTTCTTCAAGAGAATATGGATCAATTGGATAGGGTATACCTTGCTTAAAGATATAAATTAATATAACCACTTTGGAAAAAAATTGACATCATTCTTATATTTGCTTATTCACATGACCTAGCAGTTCTACCCTCTGCACAAAGTCAAAAGAAACTCTTGTACATGAGTAAATATACATGTAAAATAATGTTAATAGGAACACTATAACTCCAAAAAAATAAATAGAAATAAAACAAATATCCATATAAAGATAAATAGATAAATAAAACATAGTTTACTCAGAAAATGAAATATTACTCAGCTATGAAAATGCAGAAACTTAGCTACATATGTGAAAAAAAAACCAACAACTTTATTAACATAATGATACACTTTAGAAGTATGTTCCAGGAGCAGATGTGGTTCAAGTAGTTGAGTGCCCACCTCCAACATGGAGGTCCAGGGTTCAGTTCCCGGTGCCTCCTGAGAGGACAGAAACAAATAAGCATAAACAAAATGAGGGGCCCAACTCTGGGGAGTTGACGATGCTCAGAGGTTGAGTGCCGGCTTCCCACATATGAGGTCCTGGGTTCAATCCCTTGGGAAAAAAGTGTGTTCCAGGATAATATTTACAACATGATACCTTTATTTGAAAGTTTAAAAACTATTTAAACTGAACAATGATTAGAGAAGGAGTTTATATATATCAAATGAAAATAAGTGAACTCCCCACAGTAAACAACTATGAAAACTATCCAAATGTGTAAAAGAACTGTTTTCAGGTCTTGGATATTGTGTCTGTTGGGCAGTTTGATGTAATTATGAATTCCAAAAATATAATTGGATCATGCTTGTAAACTGATCTGTTAATCTGGGCATGATTAAGTTATGATTAGGGCGTTGACTGGGCCACGTCAGTAGGGCGTTGAGCCCCACCCCTTGGTGGGTGGGGAATCGAATATAAAAGGCAAGGCAAAGGACAGACAGGGCAGGTTTTGAATAGCAGTCTTTTGAGAAGCAGTTTTGATGTTGGAAAGAAGGCCCCAGGAGAAGAGAAGCAAGCCGTTTTCCTGATCGTCTACAGCTGACCTTGTGGAGGAAACAGGAGCTAAGCCCAGAGAGAAACGCAGCCCCAGGAAGAGAAGAACCCCAGAAGCCTGAACCCTGGCAAATGCCGGCAGCTGTCTTGCTCTAACACGTGGCAATGGACTGTGGTGAGAGAAGAAACATAATGCTTTATGGCCTGGTATCTGTGGACTTATACCCCAAATAAATACCCTTTGTAAAGACCAACCCATTTTTGGTATT
>JAQZBX010105122.1:0-10886 GCA_029593785.1 Cabassous unicinctus
GGGAAAAAAAAAAAAAAGATAACAAGATACTGCAAGTAAAGAAAACTACAGACCAATATCTCTTAAGAATATAGATGCAAAATCCTCAACAAAATACTAGCAAACTGAGTCCAATAGCATATTAAAAGAATTATACACCAGGCCTCAAGTGGGATTTGTCTTTGGTATGAAAGGTTGATTCAACATAAGAAAATCAATAAATGTAATATATACCACATTAAAAGAATGAAGGAAAAAAACCTCATGACTATCTGAATTGATACAAAAAAGCATTTGACAAAAACCAGCAGTCTTTCTTGATAAAAAATACTTAGAACACTAGGAATAGAAGGAAACCTCCTAAACATGATAAAGGGTATATATGAAAAGCCCATAGCTCACATCTTAGCTAATAGTGAAAGACTGAAAACTTTCCCTCTAAGATCAGGAACAAGACAAGGATGCCCATGATCACCACTATTATACACCATTGAACTGGATGTTCTTGCCAGAGCAATTAGGCAAGAAAAAGAAATAGGCATCCAAATTGGAAAGGAAGAAGTGAAACTTTCCCTATTTGCAGACAACATAATCCCATATACAGAAAATCCTGAAAAATTGACAACAAAGCTTGTAGAGCTAATAAATCATTTCAGCAAAGTGGTGGGGTACAAGATCAACACTCCCAAATCAGTAGTGTTTCTATACCAAAGCAATGAACAATCGGAAGAAAAAATAAAAAAAATATCTCATTCACAAAGCAACTAGAAGACTCAAATACCTAGGAATAAATCTAGCCAAGGACGTAAAGGATTCGTTTGCAGAAAATTATAAAATATTGCTAAAAGAAATCAAAGAAGACCTAAATAAATGGAAGGATATTCTGTGTTCATGGATTGGAAGACTAAATATCATTAAGATGTCAATCCTACCCAAAGCACTTTATAGATTCAGTGCAATCCTAATCAAATTTCCGACAACCTTCTTTGCAGAAATGGAAAAGCCAATCATCAAATTTATATGAAGGGTAAGGTGCCCAAATATAGCTAAAGCCATCTTCAAAAGGAAGAATGAAGTTGGAGGACTCATACTTCATGATCTTAAAACTTATTACAAAGCCACAGTAATCAAAACATCAAGGTTCTGGCACAAGGACAGACGTGTAGACCAATGGAATCTAACGGAGGCTTAGAAACCAACTCTCATATTTATGGCCAGCTGATTTTTGACAAGGGGGCAAAGACCTCTCAGCTGGGAAATGACAGTCTCTTCAGCAAATGGTGCAGGGAAAACTGGATCAGTATTTGCCATAAAAGGAAGACGGCCCTCTACCTCACACCATATACAAAAAGCAACTCAAAATGGATCAAAAACCTAAATACAAAAGCCAGAATTAGCAAACTCCTAGAAGAAAATGTAGGAAAGCATCTTCGGGACCTTGTATTGGGTAATGGCTTATTAGAGTTTACACCGAAAGCACAAGCAACAAAAGTAAAAATAGATAAATGGGATCTCATCAAAATTAAAAACTTTTGTACCTCAAAGGACTTTAACATAAAAGTAATATAACAACCTACACAATGGGAAAGTATTTGGAAACCACATCTTTGATAAAGGTTTAATATCCAGAATATATAAAGAAATCTAACAACACGAAGACAAACCCAATTAAAAATGGCCAAATACTCGAATAGACATCTCTCCATGTAAGATATACAGATGGCCAGAAAGCACATGAGAAGATGCTCAACATCATTAGCCATGAGGGAAATGAAAATCAAAACCACACTGAGATACCGTTTCACACCCATTAGAAAGGCTGCTATTGAAAAAAAAACACGGAAAATAACAAGTGTTTGAGAGGATGTGGAGAAATAGAAACACTCATTCATTGCTGGTGGTAAAGTAAAATGGTGCAGCCACTGTGGAAGACAGCTTGGTGGTTCCTCAGAGAGCTAAGTATATGACCCAGCAATGCCACTCGTACATACATACATTGGAATATCATTCAGCTATAAGAAGGAATGAAGTCCTGATACATGTGACAACATGGATGAACCTAAACGACATTATGTTAATTGAAATAAGGCAGATACAATAAGACAAATATAGTATAATCTCACTGATTTGAAACAATTAGGAAATCAAACACATAGAGTCAAAATCTAGAATATAGGTTATCAGTGGATGGGGTGGAAGTTAAGGGAACTTAGAAGTTAAGGCTTAAAATGTACAGGGCTTCAACTTGGAATGATGGAAATGTTTTGGAAATCGATGGTGGTGATGCTAGGACAACATTGTGAACGTAATTAACAGCACTGAAATATATATCTGAAAGCGGTTAAAGGGGAAATGTTAGGTTGTATATATGGTAACAGAATAAAATTTTTTTAAAGTCCATGAAACTGCAATACACAAACATTGAACCCTAACTTAATCCATGGACTATAGTTAACAGTACAATTATAAAAGTGTGCGATCATCAGCTGTAACAAAATTCCTCATCAATGCAAGTTGTAAATAATGGGCTGGTATATAGCTATCCCGTATTTTATGCATGATTGTTCTGTAAACCCTCAACTTCTCTAATAAAGAAAAAAGTTTAAAAAATAATTTCAGGAGGGCAAACATTAAAACAAAAGAAAAAGCATCAGGATGTGGTGGCACCCTGGCTGGCCCCTCCACCTGTCACCAGCTCAGCATGGTGCTGCCTGCGCTCCCAGTGTGTATCCCTGGTCCCAGTTTTGGAGGGAACAGAGTACACACACTGGGAGCAGAGTAAAGGGTTTCTGTTTGGGGTGAAGGGAAAGTTCTAGTAATGGATCTTGGTGAGGGTACGGCAACCTTGTGAATGTGATTAATCCCATTGAACGGTACAGTTGGGAGAGGTTGGGATGGGAAGATTTATGTTGGATATATGTTTCAACAATTTTTTTAAAATAAGGAAAAGAAAAACTAAAGAGATGATGGCAATTAAATGCAATGAGAGCTAAGAATGGAGGAGAAAAGGCTCCAAATGACATTATTGGGACATAAGAAAAAATTGGAATATAGAATGTAAGCTTTACAAAAATCTTAAATTTCTTAAACTCAATAACTGCACTTAAGGTGATTACATAAGTGGAATATCCTTGTTTATAGGAAATGTACATGGAAGTATTAGGTGTTCAAGAAGTATGATGTGTGTAACTTGCTTCCAAATGTTCAGAGAATAGATGGACGGATGGATGGAGGGATGATATGGCAAAGGTGGCAAAATGTTAAAAGTGGTGCATCTGTGTATCGGGGGTGGGGGTATGGTAGGGACTGGATTACGGTGGGGGGCACTGAATCATGGTGGGGGCACTGGATCAAGGTGGGGGGCTGTTGGATCACGGTGGCATGGCCCCAGCTCTATAGCTCGCCAGCTTTGCGATCTCAGGCAAGCTCCTTCATGTTTTCTGAGCCTCAGTTTCCACATTTGTAAAATGAGGAAACCAAGTCCTATCTCAAGGATGTTGCAAGGCCCAATGTGCTGCTGTTAACACATTTGTTTGGCAGAGAATAAAGAATAACTGGTAGCAATCTTACAGACCAGTGTAAAGAAATGATATTATATATCAAAAACTCTTAGCACGAAATAATTCCTCATGCTACTTACAGGATTCAAAAAACTAGAAACAATCTAAATGTGCAACCACGGTGAAGTGGCCGAATAAGCGAGAGGAGGCCCACGTGGGGAAGCTCATGCAGCACGCCGAGAACGTCAGTAAGAAGTGCTGCCGGCCTGTTCCCTGGCCGGTTGGCTGGTCACTGCCCAGCAGGGCACTCGGGAGGTGGCTCTGAGCGCCAGGTGCAGGTCCCGCCCCGCGGCGTCCTTGGAGAAGGGGAGCGTAGTTATGTGTCACGTGCGCACTCCTGCACCTCCTCCTCCGCTGCGTCTCAGCAGCTGCCAAACCCCTCCACCCCTCGTGCCACCTGCCCCTGGTCTCCACCCTCGTGCCACCTGCCCCCGACCTCTGCCCTCACATCATCTGCCCCTGATTTCTGTCCCTCGTGCCACCTGCCCATTTCTTGGTGCCACAGGGCCCCAGAATGGTCCAGCAGGCCCTGTCCCACAGTCCACACTGGGGCTGTCCTCGAGCCTAGAGGACCTCCCTGCTCCTGCTTTGGCTTCTTCTACCTTGTCCGTGTGCTGGGGGTGGGGGATGCGGCCGAGGGGATGGGCTCCACGAAACCCGGTGCCTGATGGAGCCCTATCAGCCTGCGTGGGCGGGGGTCACAGTTCCTGCAGCCCCAAGCTCTGGGGCTGATTCTTGCCCAGGTTCCATCTTCTTCTCATAACCTGATGGTGTATTTTTCTTTCTCTCTCCGGCTTTGCTCCTCTCCTGAGTCAGCTTCCCAGGACGCTCCCATCCACCCGCAGCGTTGCTCCCTGTTTGATTCTCACCTGGGAATCGGGGCTGGACTATCTCCCTCAGACTTCTGGAGTCCCCGGGGCCAGGGCACTCGCTAACGCCCTGTTCTAGTTGCCAAAGGGCTGCCGATGCAGAGTACTGGCAATGGGCTGGCCTTTACAAGGGGCATTTATCTGGGTAAAAGCTGAGAGTCCAAGGCTGTGAAAAGTCCACAACGGGGCGCCACAGGGGTGCTTTCTCACCAGTCAGCTGCCACGTGGTGGAGCAAGATGACGGGTGGTCTCTGCTGAGGTCTGAGCTCACTGAGGGCAGCCAGGCCGTGGGCTTGTCTCTCCCAGGGCCTCCCCTGTCAGTCTCTGCTGCTCCGAGTTCTTCCTGAGTCCAGCTGTGAGCTCTCAGGCACACAGCAGGTCTCCTCCTGAGCTGCTCCGCGGGCTCTCTTACACGGCAGGATCAAACATGGAGGCTTCCTTTTCCCGTCTCCTCTGTGTCTCTCTCTGTGTCTCTCTCTGTGTCTCTGTCCAGCAAGGGGGCGGAGACTCAACCTGAGTCTCGCTGATGTAGTCCAATCAAAAGCCCTAAATCAATCTTATCATGTAATCTAATCAGTCTTCTCAACTGAATTTAATGTAATCAAAGGGTATCACAACCAAGGAATAGATTAGTTTACAAACATAATCTTTCTCTTCTTGGAATTCATAAAATAATCTCAAACTGCCACATGCCTCAAGTGGGTGAGTCCTCAGGACAGAGCCAGGGGAAACCCCTGATATGGGTCATAAAGATAAATGAAAAAGTCAGGAAATAAAATTCTAAACGGAAGATGAAGGTAACCTAGTTAAAACTACACCTATTTACACAAAAGCCACTCAGAAAAATAAAAATATCTGTAATGTTAATACATGAATGATTTAACTATAGATTTGCTTCTTCCTTTAATTCTCTAAATCTTTACAATGTGTTTTCTTACTTTTGTATTAGAACAAATTTGAAAAACTAAGGAATCATTGCAAATAAATAACACAGAGGCTAACACTGAATCTATTTGAAGGAAAGTTTCACTTTAACTTTCTGTTTTTGATTATTGCTTGCTGTGAAGAGAGAGTGGGGTGCTTCTTGATCCTGGACGTGCCTGTTCTCACTGCAGGGCCCCATCTGTGTGCACCTGCGCCTGCGCCCACGGCCTGGCGGACGCTACTCCTGTGCCCGCGCCCCACTGACCCTCACCCCCATGCAGGCCAGCCCTAGGTTTCCAGCGTCAGCACCTGCAGCCCTTTGCCCCAAGACCTTCTCTGGGGGTAGGAGCCCACGTGGGGCTGACGGAGGGACCTGGGGTTTAGCAGCTCCGCTTCCCCTGCAGCCCTCAGCCGATGACTGACAGCTGGAGGGTGAATGCTCCCAGCCCGTTGCCTCCAGGAGCCCCGGCAGGACTGAGGCTCGGCCCCTGAGGTGCCACCTGCCTGGTGCAGCCCACTAGTGACGGGGGCGCCTGCTGCCTCCTGTCCCCACACGTGCTCCACGCAAATGCTCATTTCAGGGTCTGTTTCTGGGGAAACCTCCCCATCCACATCCATCCCCAGGTCCACCTGCCCCTGTACAATGACGAGGGTGAGGGCCGGCTCTGGCCGAGTGCTCACAGGTGGTGAGGCTACTGCCGTGGGACGAGCGGCCCATGTCCGCACCCCACCCCCATGGTGGGTCCTGATGTGGAAATAGGGTCGTGGAGGCTGGAATCCAGCTAAGACGAGGTCATACTGGGTCAGGGTGGGCTCCGTAATTTGGGCTCCAGACTCTAGAACTGAGAGAATACTTTTCTGTGGTGTCAAGCACTCAGCTCGGGGTGCTTTGTCCCACTGCCCCGGGAGAGCCACGCGACTGCTGGTAAAGGTATTGTCATCTCAGGTGCCTTGCTAGAGATAAAGGCAGAGTCCACGCACCTGCAGCATCCAGAGGATGCCCACAGAGTGCGGTGAGCCTGTGGCCTGGCCGGGGGTTTGGGAGCCACGTAGGTGGGTGTGGGGAATGGGAAGGAGCTGCTGAGCGTCGATGATACGTCTCCAAGAAAGACGTCCCAGCAGCGCCCTGGGAGCCGAGCGAGGTCACGCGGATAGTGGAGTGAGTTGTCGCATGTTTTTCCAGAGGACAGAGCACCAACTGCCTGGCGAAAATTAGGGAAATGCAGATTTCCATCAGGAAGGTGGAGGATGCGCTCACAAGGGGCTTTCCCGGCCATGAACAAGTGCCTGGTCACTGGAGCTATTTGGGCAGAGGACAAAGGTCAGCTAAGTCTGTCTCTCCAACGCACCTGGGGCGCCCCTGTGAGGTGAGTGGTCCTCAAACGCCCCTTTCGGCTCTGCCTCTGTCCGGGTCCTGCAGTCCTGCCCTGCTCGGCCGCCGTGGCCTGGGACTGGAGCCACGCGGTGTTCTGGCCGCCGCTGGGTTCCCTGCGAGCCTGGGCTCTCGGCCCTCTCCCTGTGCACAGGCCCCACACCCCAGGCCTACCTGGCTGGGCCCTGTGCCAGGCCTGACCCCAACCCCAGCCTCGACTGATCTCAGCCCCAAGCCCCGGCCCCACCTCGGGCCTGACCGTGGCCCAACCCCCACCTCGAGCTGACCGCAGTCCTGACCTGGGCCCTGACCACGCTGAGTAGTGTTTGTGACTCCTCTGCCTGACCTAGGAAGAGGAACAGGATACGGGACGCGAGGCATCAGCTGGTGTGAGCTTGCATTCAAGGACACCTCAGTTTCCCTTCTGACCATGATACTATGATAATTTAGGCTGCCGAAAGCAGATACTATAAAATGGGTTGGCTTTTGCAGTGGGAATTTATTAGTTTATAAGCTTACCATGCAGAGGCCATGAGAATGTCCAAATCAAGGCATCATCAAGATGATACCTTCTTCCAAAGACCAGCTGCTGGCGACCCTGGGCTCCTCTGTCACCTGCCAAGGCACATGGTGACGCCCGCTGGCCTCTCCCTTCTCTTCTGGGTTTTGTGGCTTTCAGCACCTTACTTTCAAGGCTGTCTCTCTCATTGTCTGAATTTCAGTCTCTTACAAAGGACTCCAGTAAGAGGATTAAGACACACCCTGGGTCACGCCTTAACTGAGGTAACCTCATCAAAAGGTCCTGTTTTACACCCACAAGAGTGGATTAGCTTTAAGAACATGAGCCTTATCCAGATCAAGGCTCCAACCCACCACACTCCACCCTCTGGACCTCAAAAAAACATGTTTTTTCCATATGAAAAACACGTTCATTCCATCACAGTATCTCAAAAGCCTTAAGTCATTTCAGTAAAAATGCTAAGTACAAAGTCTCATCAAAATCTGTTATGGGTGGGGTCTGTCCTGGAGCACAGTCCTCAGTTTGTGGACCTGTGAAACCTAGAGAACAATTTATCTGCTTCCAATATACAAAGGAGGCATAGGGAGAAATTGGAAGGCGAACAGGGGCAGTGGATCCTGAACAGTTCGAAACCCTGCAGAACATATTCCATTGGATTCCAAGGTCTGAGTGCCATCTGCAGCACGGTGCTTTGTCCTCCAGGCCTGATGGAGCGGCAGCCCGAGCCTTCCCAAGTGCTTGCACAGTGGCCCTGCTCTCCCCAAACGCTGGGGTGAAGGTTCCAAAATCTCCAAGCACTGGGGTGGTGGCTGGACTTTAGGCCCCACCCTCTGAGAACACTGGGGTGAGGGACAGACTCTCCACAATCTCTAAGCACAGGCTCAGCCCCTTTAGAAGAGGGGGGTGACAGCTGGTCTCTGCAGCCCCCAGGCATTCGAGAAAACTGGGAAAGCAGCACTTCTGCTGAACAATGGGGTGGAAGTCCTGCCCTTTCCAAGCTCCAGCGCAGACTCACCCTCTGCACACACATGGGGGGGCTCACTCTCTTGGCCTGAGAAGATGTCTTTGGTCCAGGCCTCAGCTTCCATAGTTCTGCCCTTGAAGTGACTTTTCCTTCAATCTGTCCTTTTTCTGTCCCTTTTAGCCCAGGATGGCAGTGGTTCCTTTCACACAGATCTTTCAAAAAACTTGTTGGTTTCTCATGAATTATACAGGGGTCCAAAACATCAGACAAAAGACCTTCCCACAAATCCTTCCTGGATACTTCATTTCCAATCCTGTTTTGCACTGAAATAGCTGACCAGTTCCATGTTCAGTTAAACCCTCACATGGAGCACTATTCTCTGGGGATTTACTTTCCAGAAGCTCAGAATTTTCCAAACTAACAATTTCTGGTTTCTCTGTGCCCAGGAGTTCACTTAGCTTATTCCTTTTCTTGCACATTTTACTATAAGCTGCAAGGAGAAGCCAGGCTGCACTTTCCACATTTAGTTTGGAAATCTCCTCAGCTAAATATCCAAGCTCGTCACTTTCAAATTCTGCCTTCTATCCAACATCTGAACTCAATTTCACCAAGTTTTTTGCCACTTTAAAACAAGGGTCACCTTTCCTCCAGTGTGCAATGACACATCGGCCATTTCTGTCTAAGCACTCATTGGAAGTAACTTTAGCATCCATATCTACCAACAGCCTCTTTGAGGCGACCTGGCCTTTTCTATCAAGCACCTCACGACTCCTCCTTTCTCTATTCATTAGCCAGTTATCAGACTTTTAAAAACTTTTCTGACATTTACACTAGCAGCATCTCACTCTTCAGTTCTACTGTCTATTTTAGTGTGAGTTTTGGTCTGCTGGGCTGCCAAAAGCAATATACCAGGAATGGATTGGCTTTTACATTGGGGATTTATTGGCTTACAAGTTTACAATTCTGAGAACATGAAAATGTCTAAATCAAGGCATCATCAGGCGATGCTTTCTCCCTGGGGACCGGCTGCCAGCCATCCTCGGCTCCTCTGCCACATGGCCAGGCACATGGTGTCACCTGCTTGACTTCCCTTGGCTTCTGGGTTTCACTGCTTTCAGCTTCTGGCTTCCCTGGCTTTCTCTCTGCTTCTGTGGTTTTCTCTCTGTCTCTCTCTCCATAGTCATCCCATATTTAAAGGACTCCAGTAAGAGGATGAAGACATACCCCTTACCATGCTTTAACTGAAGTAACCTAACCAGAAGGTCCCACCCACAGTAGTTTCACAGCCACAGGAATAGACCAGCTTTAAGAACATGATTCTCAGGGGTACCTACAGTCTCCAGCTACCACAGGTTGCTCACCTGCTGAGAGCACATACCATGAAATGCACTGGCTTTAACAATGGGAATTTATTAGTTTACAAGCTTACAGTTTTGAGGCTGAGAAAAATGTCCAAATCAAGGCACATCAAAGTGATGCTTTCTTCCCCAAAACCAGCTGATGGTGATCCTGGACGCCTCTGTCCTGTGGCAAGGCACATGGTGGCATCTGCTGGTCTCTCCCTTCTCTTCTGGGTTTTGTTGCTTTCAGCTTTTGTTCCATGGCTTTCCCCCTCTTTCTCCACACTCATCCCATGTATAAAGGACTCCAGTAAGAGGATTAAGACCCACTCTTGGCCACACCTTAACTGAAGTACCCTCATCAAAAAGTCCTACAATACATTCATACCCACATGAATGGATTAGCTTTAAGAACGTGATTTTCTGGTGTGTATTTACCACAATTTGCCCTTCCAGGTTTTGTTATCCTCATTCCTCTTGTTTATTAATTTCAAACCTTACTTCCCAGACTATGAGAAATCAGGCCTGTTTCTTCCTCCGTCCTCACGCCATGCCCCATGCCCCACTCCTGGTTACACGTTGTGCCTCCCCCTTTCCTGAAGGATGGAAGCACTGTCCCCCTGCCCCAGGGGACCCAGGCTGCACCACCTGAGCTGGTGCCCTGGAGCCGATTCCAGTCTTCACTGCGGCCCCATGCCTGGCACCACCCTGTTCTGCAGCACAGGCCAGTGCTGCGAGCCTGACAGTGCCTCCTACACCAGAGGAGGAGCTAGGTGGCCTTGGGCTCCAGCAGACCCCAAAGCAACAGGCAGGGCAGGGCCAGCAGGTGGAGGCAGGTGGGCTTGGGCCCGAGCAGGCACCTCCCAGGGGCAGGGCCAGCAGGTGGAGGCAGGTGGGCATGGGCCCAAGCAGGCACCTCCCAGAGGCAGGGCCAGCAGGTGGAGGCAGGTGGGCTTGGGCCTGAGCAGGCACCTCCCAGGGGCAGGGCCAGCAGGTGGAGATAGGGAGGTCTGGACCCTGGGATCTTGAAATGAGCCTTCAGGGAATGGAGCTAGGAAACAAATGTGGTGCTAGAGTGTTGCCTGCTTTCTCAGAAACATTCACTGAGCACCTGCTTGGTCCTGGGGGCCTAGAAATTAGAAAAACAAATTGATCACCACCAGAAGAGAACATCCGGTCTATGGAGGGAAAGAGAGGTATAAATTGTACCATGATGAGGCCCTGGCTCTGGAGGAAAGCAGGGAGCCAAGGGCTCTGGAGGGGAGCACGGGGCAGGGGCTCTGGAGGGGAGCACGGGGCAGGGGACCTGGAGGAGAGCACAGGGCCAGGGGACCTGGAGGGGAGCACGGGGCCAGGGG
>JAQZBX010105123.1:0-10884 GCA_029593785.1 Cabassous unicinctus
AAAAAAAAAAAGGCTGTTGGGATTTTTATTGGGATTGCATTGAATCTGTAAATCAGTTTGGGTAGAATTGACATCTTAATGATATTTAGTCTTCCAATCCATGAACACAAAATGTCCTTCCATTTACTGAAGTCCTTTTCAGTTTCTTTTAACAATGCTTTGTAGTTTTCTGAATTCAGGTCCTTTATATCCTTGGTTAAGTTTATTCCTAAGTATTTGATTGTTTTAGTTGCTATTATGAATGGATTTTTTCCCCCTGGTTTCCTCCTCAGATTGCACATTAGTAGTGAAATGCTATTGATTTTTGCATATTAACCTTGTACCCCACCACTTTGCTGAACTCCTCTATTAAGCCGAGTAGCTTTGTTTTGGATTATTCAGGATTTTCTAGATAGAGGATCATGTTATCTGTGAATAGTGAAAGTTTTACTTCTTCCTTTTCTATTTGGGAGCCTTTTATTTCGTTGTCTAGCCTAATTCTCTAGCTAGAACTTTTAGCACAATATTGAATAAGAATGGTTACAGTGGGCACCCTTGTCTTCTTCCTGATCTCAGTGGGAAAGCTTTCAGTCTTTCACCAGCAAGTAATATGCTAGCTGTAAGTTTTTTATATATGTACTTCACCATATTGAGAAAGCTTCCTTCTATTCCTATATTTCAGAGTGCTTTTTTATCAAGAAGGTGTGATGTATTTTGTCAAATGCCTTTTCTGCATCAATGAGAAGATAATGAGATTTTTCCTCTTCAATTTATCAATGTGGTTTATTACACTACTTGGTTTTCTTTTGTTGCATCACCCTGGCATACCTGGGATAAAACTCACTTGATCATGGTGTATAATTCTTTTAATGGGCTTTTGGATTCTGTTTGCATGTATTTTGTTGAGGATTTTTGCATCTATATTCTTTAGAGATATTGGTCTGTAATTTTTTTTTTGTAGTATCTTTATCTGGTTTTTGTATTAGGGTGATGTTGACTTCATAGAATGAGTTTGGTAGCATTCTTTCCTGTTCAATTTTTTCAAAGAGCTTGAGCAAGATCGGTATTAGTTCATATTTGACTGATTGGTAGAATTCATCTGTGAAGCCATCTGGTCCCAGGTTTTTCATCTTTGAGAGGTTTTTGATGACTGTTTTAATCTCTTCACTTGTGATTGGCTTGTTGAGGCCTTCTATTTCTTCTAATGTTAGTGTAGGGGATTCATGTGTTTCCACGAATTTGTCCATCTCATCTACATTTTCTAGTTCTTTTGGCATACAGTTGTTCATAGTATCCTCTTATGATCTCTCTTATTTCTGTAGGGTCAGTGGTAATGTCTCCCTTCTCATTCTTGATTTTATTTACTTGTGTCTTCTTTCTTTTTTTTTGTCAGTCTAGCTGTCGATTTTTTTTTTTCTCTTCTCAAGGAACCAACTTTTGGTCTTGTTGATTTGGTCTCTTTTGTTTTTTTGTTCTCCATATCATTTGTTTCTGCTCCCATCTTAACTATTTCTTTCCTTTGGCTTGGTTTGGGATTAGATTGTTATTCTTTTCAGAGTTTTCCAGGTGTGCCATTAGATAATCAATTTTAGATATTTCTTCTTTTATAACATAAGCATTGATGGTTATAAATTTCCCTCTCAGCACTGCCTTTTCAATGTAGGAAAAAGTCTTCAAGATATTGTGGTAGGTAGTAGTTTCTTAAACCTTAAACTTTAAGCATGAACAACAAAAGAAAAAAGAGATTAATGGGACCTCCTCAAAATTCAACACTTTTGCACCTCAAAGGGCTTTGTCAAAAGAGGGAAAAGACAGCTGATTCAATGAGAGAAAATATTTGGCAATCACAAATCTGATAAGTGTTTAATATCCATGATATATAAGGAGATCATATACTCAAAAATAAAAAGACAAAGTATCCGGTTAAAAAATGGGCAAAAGATTTGAAAAGACAACTGTCCATAGAAGAAATAAAAATGGTGAAGAAACACATGAAAAAATGTTCATCACTAGTGATTAGGGAAATGCATATCAAAACTGAGATACCACTTCACACCTATTAGACTGGCCGCTATTAAAAAGTCAGAAAACTGTAAATGTTGGAGAAGATGTGGAGAGGTAGGAATGTTTATTCATTGTTAGTGGGAATGTACTAACACTAGCCACTGTGGAGGACTGTTTGGTAGTTCCTAAGGAAGCTTAATATAGACTTGCCATTAGACCCAGCAATACCATTGCTAGGTATATACCCAGAAGAAATAAAGGCAGTGATACAAATAGATATCTGCACACCGATGTTCATAACAGTATTATTCACAATAGCCAAAGTTGGAAACAACCCAGATGTCCATCAACTGAAGAATAGATAAACAAATTGTGCGGTATACATACCTGGAATATTATGCAGTGGCAAGAATAAATGAAATCGTGAAACATGACAACATAGATGAATATGGAGGATATTATGTTGAGTGAAGAAAGCCAGACAAAAAATGACAAATACTGTATGATTGCCCTATTATGGACTAAATATATTATGTGAAATATAAATACATTATGTGAAATATGAATATAGATAGAACTGAATATATAAGACCATTTTTCTTTGAAGCTGAACAAATGTAAGTTAATAGTATAAAATGCTAATATCAGACAAAAAAAAACAAACTATTATACTAAGTGAAATAGATCAGATGTGGAATACTACATATTATAAAGATGAAAGGAGATTAGTGGTTATGTAGGTCTGAGGAAGGAATGCTAAGGGGTGTGGAGTCTTTCTTTTTGGAGTAAGGAAATTGTTCTAAAATTTTTGAGATGGTAATTGTACAACATTGTGGTTATACTAAAAGCCATTGATTATACACTTGGGATAGAAAAATGAGAAACAGCAGCTATGTGTAGTTAGGGAAGCATAGAGAGATTGAGAGGTGAGGAATTTTCTTGTCTGTTTTTTGTTTATTATTATTATTGAAATAATGAAAATGCTCTAACAATGGTTGGAGTGATGAATGCACAACTATGTGATTATAGCAAATACCATTTATTGCATACTTTGGATGAATTGTATGTTTATTAATATGTATCAATAAATTTGATTTTTTAAAAATCACTTGACCATAGATGTCATGGTCTATATCCAAATTGATTTGATTCCATTCGTCAATTTGTCTATCTTTATGACAGTACCATGCTGCTCTTATCACTGTAGCTGGAAGTGAGAGTCCTCCAAATTTGTTCTTTTTAAAGATATTTTTGGCCATTTGGGAGCCCTTACCCTCCCAGATAAATTTGATAATTGGATTTTCCAATTCTACAAGGAAGGATATTTGAATTCTTATTGGGATTATGTTAAATCTATAGATCAGTTTGCATAGAATTGACATTTAATGATATTTAGTCTTCTCACCCAAGAACATGGACTATCCTTCCATTTATTTAGATCATCATTGGTCTCTTTTAGTAATGTTTTATATTTTATGAATACAGGCCTTTTATGTCCTTGGTTAAGTTTATTCCTAAATATTTGATTTTTTAGTCGCTATTGTAAATGGAAATTTTTTTTTATTTCCTCCTCAGATTGCTCATTAGTAGTGTATAGAAATGCTATACAGTTTTGCATATTAATCTTGTATCCCACTACATTGTTGCAATTAACAATAAGGTCTAATAATTTTGTTGTTGTTTTGGGGGGATTTTCTAAGTATACAATCATATCATCAATGAGTAACAAAGGCTTTACTTCTTACTTTCATATTTGGGTGATTTTTATTTCTTTTTCTTGCCTAATTGCTCTAGCTTGAAATTCTACCACAATATTGAATAACATTGGGGAGAGTGGACATCCTTGTCTTGTTGCCAATCTCAGTGGGAAAGCTTTCATTCTTTCACCATTAAGTACAATGTTAGCTGTGGGTTTTTCATATCTACAATTTATCATATTGAGAAAGTTTCCTTCTATTCCTATCTTTCAGAGTGTTTTTATCAAGAAAGGGTGCTGTATTTTGTCAAATGCTTTTTCTGCACCAATTTAAATTAACATGTGGTTTTTCTTCAAATTTATTAACGTGGTCTATTTTCTTATGTTGAACCACCCTTGGATATCTTGTATAAAGCCCACTTGATCATGATGTGTAATTTTTTATGTGTTTTTTATTTGGTTAGAAAGTATTTTTTTGAGGATATTTGCATCCATATTCATTAAACTAATTGGCCTGTAATTTTCTTTTTTCATAATATCTTTTTTGCTTGTTTGTTTCTTTTTGTATTATATTTTAAAAGATGCTTAGATTACATAAATGTTAAACAAAAATTACAGGGATTTCCATGTTCCCCACCTCCCACACCTCCCACAACATCACATAAACATCTTTCATTTCACCTGCAATGAATATACACATCCTAGGACTTTGCCACTAAGCATGGACCATAGTTCACATTATAGACCACACTCTCTTCCACACAGTTCTGCATGTTATATGCTAATGTAAAATTGCTTATATCTGTCGTTGTAATGTCACTCAGGATAATTCCCAAGTCCTGAAAAAGCACCTGTATTACAACTGCTTTTCCCTTCCCTGCCCCAAAAGTGTCCAGTGGCCACTGGTTCACCCTTTCTGTTGTAATTGCTTGAATCACATTATGTCTACAACAGAATACCATTAAGTCCACTCTAGTCCATAGTTCTTCCCCCAATCCTGAGGAGTTTGGGATGGTGATGTCCACCCCACCTCCAAGTGAGAGAGGGCTTATATCCCATGGATACGGTGGATGGGATTATCCTGCTTGCAGCTGCAGGCTCTCTCTATTCTCTGGGATGGCCATTGTCCATCATCGTCTCCGCACCAGGTGACTTGGGTGAATCCATTGAGCCATAGAGTAGGAGTTGCAGCTCCACCGAGATTCCAGGCACAGCTGGCACATGGGCAGGCCAGAGTTTCCAGTCTCTGGAAGTACACCTACAAACTCCAGCATCACATATAGGTTTGAATAGAAGGGACTGATGGATCATGTGCAGAGAGGATTTATTTGAATCCAACTCTGTCACTCTCAGGAGCACAGATTCCAAAGTAGAGCCCCCTGATAAGGCATCAATCTCTGGAGCTATCCCCCTTTATATAGGAGATGGGTGTCTCCAGAATCCTCAGGAGCCCCTCTGTGGTGGATGATATCCACTTTGGTGTTCTATTAGATCCTACTGAGGTGTGTGTAAGCGTTACCTTTGGGATGACCTCCCGACACTCTTTGAAGTCCCCTAGCCACATGAACTCATTTGTCTTTACCTTTTCCCCCTTTTATTCACGGTCTTTTTCCAGTCATATTGCCAGTTGGCACTTGGTATTAATCACTTGTTGCCAGGGAGGCTCATCCCCGGGAGTCATGCCCCGTGCTAGGGGGAAGGTAATGCATTCATATGCTGAGTTTGGCTTAGAGAGAGGCCACATTTGAGCAACAAGGAGGCTTTCAGGTGGCAACCTTTAGGAACCCCATAACAGTAGGCTAAGTTTCTATTACAAGAGCAAAGACTCGTAAGGCTAGTCATCAATAACAAGAACCCATCAGTGAACACTTCTGCTTTGCCAGACACTACCCCTGCACTCGGGGAACTGTTTCTGCTCCTTTGGAGAATGTGGCAGAGCTCTCCAGGCTGGGAATTCAATATTCCCTCATTTATTAAGTGATTGTCTACCCACTGTGACCATGCCTCACCCTTGATCATTTGAACAATTTTATATATCTTTCATGCATATTCAAGTGAACTTCCTCCCATGAAACCCCCATCCCAGACACCCCCCACCAATGATCCTCTCCTGCCCCCTCTGTAACCCTCTGTGATCCAAACCTTCTTGAAGATGAAGCCCATATAATAATAGCCAAATACAATTAATGGGAAAATGAAATAATAAAGATAAGTTTAAATATAAGAGATAAAATAAATGGAAACTTAAAAAAAAACCACTAGAAGTAAAATAAAATTAATGGATTGGGATATCCAAAAAATAGGAAAAACAAAAAAATTAAAAAAAATTTTTAAACATTTTTCCTTTTATCACTGCATTATCGGGTGTACAGTCTGTACTGTGGCACCTGCCTCTGCTCACTCCCCAGTGTCTCCCGAATTTTCATTTAATTTTCAAAGAAGTTTTAGGTCACAGCAAAGTCACACACAGAATCTAGAGACTCCCATATACCCAACCTCTTTCCCTTTTCCTCACCCCATATTGAAACCTTTTTTATGTGGATGGTAGCATTGCTATAACTGTTATACAGATAGTGAAGCATAGCTACTAAACATTGTCAATGGTTTAAGGTATAGTTTACAATTTAGATGGTACAGTTTAATAATTTTTGATGATATTGACCATGTCCTGTGTCCAGTACTGTAAGGTAATGAAAAACATTTCCCCTGACCACCAAGAAACCCCTGTTTGATCTTTTCTGTTCCTTCCTCCCCATTCCCCTGGGGCACATGATGTCCCCTTGTCTTGACTCATTGGATGACAAGATTCATAGTTACATGCAACAAGAGGTCTTGACACGCGGATTGTCCTCCCCTATTAGGATCCCCCTTTGCTCCTAAGAGACAGTCACCTGTCTGTTTCTGGGTGAATCGATCCTCTTAAAGATGGGGGTTCATCTCCTTCCCACTCACCGTGTGGGTCACTTCTCCCTACACAACACATTATGACAAGATGAACACTCACACACTCCCCAGAAGCCTACTCCAGATGCACCCCACCCTGAATGCCCCCCCCAAACTACACCCTAAACTAGTGACACTACCTTGTCATACTGCCATAAGAGCATTCCCACTCCTGCACTTTCAACATCATACCCACAAATCCCATGTTCACCCAGTCCCCCTCCCATCTCTACCCCCAGTATCCTGGGTATTCTAACCCACCCTTCCTAATCTACTGTCAACCTGCACCACCAAACTCATTAATATCACTACCCACCTGTCTTATCTTTCATATGCAACTATATTTTATCACTTTACCATAGATTATGTCCATGTGCGTGATAGCTCACAACCTTCTTTTCTCCTTCTGTCCCTTGTTATCCTATCATTCAGACAATAGTTATCAGAGACTGCTCACTTTCCTCAATTTAAGTCAGTGAGGTCATATACTGTTCATCCTTCAATGCCTGGCTTGTTTCATTCAACATAAGGTCTCCAAGATTCATCCATGTTATTCCATGTGTTAGCACTTTATTCCTTCTTACAGCTGAGTAATATTCCATTGTATGTATGTACCACATTTTGTTTACCCATTCATCTGTTGATGGGCACTGGGGCTGATTCTAGCTTCTGGCAATTGTGAATAATGCCGCTATGAACATTGGTGTGCATATATCTGTTCGTGTCTTTGCTTTCAATTCTTCTGGTTTTATACCCAGCAGTGGAATTGCTAGATCATAAGGAAGATCTATTGTTAGTTTTCTGAGGAATCGCCAAACTGTCCTCCACAGTGGCTAGACCATTCCACAATCCCACCAGCAGTGGTGAGGGTTCCTATTCCTCCATGTCCTCTCCAACACTTATAGTCTGCTGTGTTTTTAAAAGCTGCCATTCTGATGGGTGTAAAATGGTATCTCATTGTAGTTTTGATTTGCATTTCCCTAACAGCTAGCGATGTCGAACATTTTTTCATGTGCTTTTTAACCATTTGTATTTCTTCCTTGGAGAAGTGTCTTTTCAGGTCACTTGCCCATTTTTTAAATGGGTTCTTTATCTTTTTATTTTTGAGGTGTAGGATTTTTTAATATATGCAGGATATAGGCTCCTATCAGATATATGGTTGCCAAATATTTTTTCTCATTGGGTAGGCTGCCTTTTTATTTTCTTAATAATGTCCTTTAAGGTGCAGAAGTTTTTAATTTTGGGAGATCTCATTTACCTATTTTTTCTCTTGCTGCTTGCGCTTTGGGTGTGAAGTTCATGAAACCATTTCCTATTACAAGGTCCTGTAGATGCTTCCCTACATTATCTTCCAAGGTCTTTATGGCTTTGGCTCTTATATTTAGATCTTTGATCCATCTTGAGTTGATTTTTGTATAAGGAGTGAGATGGTATTCCTCTCTCATTCTTTTGGATATGCAAATGCAATTCTCTAAGCACCACTTGTTAAAGAGGCCATTCTCTCCCAACTGAGTGAGCTTGGTGGCCTCGTTGAATATCAGATGACTGTATATGTGAGGATCTATATCACTACTCTCAATTCTGTTCCATTGGTCAGTAGGTCTATCCTTGTGCCAATACCATGCAGTTTTGATCACTGTAGCTTTGTAGTATGTTTTAAAGTCAGGTAGTGTGATACCTCCAACTTCATGTTTCTTTTTCAATATGTCTTTGGCAATTCAAGGCCTCTTACCTTTCCAAATATATTTTGTACTTAGTTTTTCCAGTTCCTTAAAAAATACAGTGTTGATTTTTATTGGGATTGCATTAAATCTGTAGATTAGTTTGGGTAGGATAGACATTTTGATGAAGTTTGGTCTTCCTATCCATGAACAGGGAATATTCTTCTATTTATTTAAGTCTTCTTTGATTTCCTTTAACAGTGTTGTGTAGTTTTCTGTATATAAGCCCTTTACATCTTTAGTTAAATTTATTCCTAGGTATTTGATTCTTTTAGTTACTATTGTAAATGGTATTTTTTCTTGATTTCCTCCTCAGATTGCTCGCTCTTTGGTGTACAGAAATGCTACTGGTTTTTTATATTATAGCCTGTGACATTACTTAACTCCTTTATAAGTTCTAGAAACTTTGTTGTAGATTGCTCAGGGCTTTCTACATATAGGATCGTGTCGTCTGCAAATAATGAAATTTTTACTTCTTCTTTTCCAATTTGGATGCCTTTTATATCTTTTTCTTGCCTCAGTGTTTCAGCAAGTACTTGTAAGACAATGTTAAATAGGAGTGGTGATAGTGGGCATCCTTGTCTATTTCCTGATGTCAGAGGGAAGGCTTTTAGGAATTCACCATTGAAGATGATGTTAGCTTTGGGTTTTTCATATATACCCTTTATCATATTCAGAAAGTTTCCTTTTATTCTTATCTTTTGCAGTGTTTTTATCAGGAAAGAGTGCTGTATTTTTTTCAAATGCTTTTTCTGCATCTATAGAGATGATCATGTGATTTTTTTCTTTCAATCTGTTTATGTGGTGTAGTACATTGATTGATTTTCTTATATTGAACCATCCTTGCATACCCGGGATGAAATCCCCTTGGTCATGGTGTATAATCCTTTTGATATGCTGTTGAATGCAATTACAAAGTATTTTGTTGAGGATTTTAGCATCTAGGTTCATTAAAGAAATTGGTCTGTAATTTTCCTTTCTGGTGGTATCTTTGTTTGGTTTTGGTTTTAGGGTAATGTTGGCATCATTGAATGAGTTAGGCAATATTCCTTCTACTTCTATTTTTTTGGAAGAGCTTAAGCGGAATTGGTGTTAGCTCTTTCCGGAATGTTTGGTAGAATTCAGCTGTGAAGCCATCTGGTCCTGGGGTCTTCTTAGTTGGGAGGTTTTTGATGACTGTGTTTATCTCTTTACCTGCAATTGGACTGTTGAGTTCATCAATTTCTACTTTCATCATGTAGGATGTTTGTGAGTTTCTAGAAACTTGTCCATTTCTTCTAAATTATCATTCTTGTTGCCATATAGTTTTTCAAAGTATCCTCTTATGATACTCTTTATTTCTGTGGGGTCAGTAGTGATATCCCCTTTCTCATTCCTTACTTTGTGTATTTGCATCTGATCTCTCTTTTTCTTTGTTAGCCTGGTTAAGGGTTTTTAAATTTTATTGATCTTCTCAGAGAACTAGCTTTTGGTTTTGTTTATTTTTTCTAGTGCTTTCTTATTCTCTATTTCATTTAATTCTTCTCTAATCTTTGCTATTTCCTTCTTTCTACTTCCTTCAGGTTTAGTTTGTTGTTGTTTTACCAATTCCTGCAGTTAGGAGTTTGCAGTTAGGTCTTCAATTTTAGCTCTTTCTTCTTTTTTAATATATGTATTTATGGCTATGAACTTCCTTCTCAGGACATCTTTCACTAAATCCCATAGGCTTTGATATGTTGTGTTGTAATTTTCATTAGTTTCAAGGTAGTTACTGATTTCTTTAGAGATTTCCTTCTTGACCCACTGTTTGTCTAAGAGTGTGTTGTTTAACTTCCATATCTTTGTGCCTAATCTGATTCTCTGGCCCTTTGTGATTTCCAATTTCATTCCATTGTGGTCAGAGAAATTACTTTGTATAATCTCAATCTTTCTGAATTCATTGAGAGTTGTTCTGTGGCCAAGTATGTGGTCTATCTTGGAGTATGTTCCATGTGCACTCAAGAAGAATGCAAATCTTACTGTATTTGGTTATAGTGTTCTGTATATGTCTATTAAGTCCAGGTCCTCTAATGTATTGTTCAGAGTCTTTGTTTCTTTATTGATTCTCTGTCTAGATGTTCTGTCTAATGATGATAATGGTGTATAAAAGTCCCCCACTATAATTGTAGAGGCATTTATTTCTCCACTTAGTTTTTCCAGAGTTTGCCTCGTGTATTTTGAGGCACCCTGATTAGGTGCATAAATGTGTATGATTCTTCTCTCTTCTTGAGAGATTACACCTTTTACTAATATATAGTGTTCTTCTTTGTCTCTTACAATAGTTTTGCATTTAAAGTCTATTTTGTCTGATATTGGAATAGCTGCTCCTGCCCTTTTTTGGCTATTGTTAGCTTGTAAAATTGTTTTCAAGCCATTCACTTTCAGCCTCCTTGATTCCCTGGGTCTAAGGTGGGTTTCTTGTAGACAGCATATAGATGGCTCATATTTCCTTATCCATTCTGCCAATCTGTGTCTCTTGAGTGGTGAATTTAATCCATTATCATTCAGTGTTGCTACTCACAA
>JAQZBX010105124.1:0-10886 GCA_029593785.1 Cabassous unicinctus
CAGCATGATAACACTATCTGATGAGGTTTTTGATATCTGTAGAGGAAATATTTAAGACAATTTCATAATAAATGGGAGGAGGGCAAAAGGACATAAAGGGATACCCTTTACTTGAATTTCTAAAATTTTGATACCAGTAAACAATGAGGATTTTTTATGTATAGAAAAGTATGTATACCATCTAGACCAACCATTTAAAAAGTTAACAAAGAGGTATATGAAAATACATTAATACTGGATTTCAAAGTATTTTAAAAACATTCAAGTAACTCATAGGAAATCAGGAAAAACAAAACAGACAAATTAAAAACAGGGAAGAGGAAAACAATGCAATAGTTATGCACTAACCTGTCAATAAATACATTAAAGATTCATGGTCTATATACATCTATTAAAAGAAGTAGAGTGGGTCTATACCTAGCAAAGGTATTGCTGGGTCCCATGGCAAGTCTATAGTCAACTTCCTTAGGAACTACCAAACAATTCTCCACAGTTATTGTACCATTCTACATTCCCACAACAGTGAATAAGCATCTCTATCTCTCCACATCCTCTCCAACATTTACAGTATTCTTTTTAATAGCAGCCCTTCTAATAGATATGAAATGATATCTCTTTCTAGTTTTGATTTGCATTTCCCTAATCACTAGTGATATTGAACATTTTTTCATGAGTTTCTTTGCCATTTATATTTCTTCTTTGGACAATTCTCTTTTCATATTTTTTGCCCATTTTATAATTGGATAGTTCATCTTTTTACTTTGAATTGTATGGTCTCCTTATCATATCCATTTAATCATGGATATTTAACCCTTATCTTGCCAAATATTTTTTCTCATTAAGTCAGCTTATTTTTCATCCTTTTGACAAAGTCCTTTGAGGTGCAGAAGTGTTGGTTTTTTACTTGGTTACTCCTATGTACCAATGCTAGGTGTACCCAGAAGAACTGAGAGCAGTGACAGGAATAGACATCTGCACACTGATGCTCACAGCAGAATTATCCATGATAGCCAAAAGTTGGGAAATTTTCCATGATTATTTCCTCAATTATTCTTTCTGCTGCTTTTCCATTCTCTTCTCATTCTGGGACACACAAATGCATGTTTGTGCATTTTGCACTGTCATTCAATTCCTTGAAAGCCACTTCAATTTTTCTATTCTTTTCTTTCTCTGTTCTCCTTTCTCCTGTCTTTTCCAATTCAGATGCTTTTCTAATTCACTTATTCTTTCCTTGGCCATTTAAAGTCGGCTGTTATATGCCTCTCATATATTTGCAATCTCACCCATTGTGTCTTTCATTCCAATAAGAACTGTCACTCTTCTTTGCATGCTGTCAAATTTTTATGTTCACCCAGTGTCTTCTTTTTTTTAACAAATAAATTTTATTGATACTTATTAATACAGCATAAATCTATCCAAATTGTACAATCAATGGTATTCAGTATAATCACATATTTGTGCATTCATCACTTCAACTATTCTTAGGGAAGTTTCATTATTCCAATAATAACAATAAACAAAAAACGAACAAACAAAATCCATCACCTATCAATCTCTCTATGCTTCCCCCATCCTACAGAGCTGCTATTCTTTTTCCTTCTCTACAGTTTATATGTATTTATACTTTGTTAAAATAGTTTTATATGTGCAATATCACACATATTCATGTTTTACATGAGGTTTTACTATCTTATACAGTCCCATCTTACAGCTTTTACCTTTTCTTCTGGTAATATATATAAATTTAGACTTTCCCTTTCAACCCCTGTTATACCCATATAATAGCTTTGCCAGTTACAGACACCATGGTATGCTTTCACAATTTCTATTCATTCCCAAAGATTTATGAATATCCTTTTTACCAGTTCTATACAGATTAACCCTCACTTTTCAATGCTCTACCCTCCTTCTATTTTCTGGTGACCTATATTCTAATTATTAACTCCATAAGTTTACACAATATATTTAGTTCATAATAGAGCAATCATACCATGTTTGTCCTTTTGTGTCTGGCTTGAGTCACTAAACATAATGTCCTCCAGGTTCAGCCATGTTGCCATATGCTTAATGACTTCATTTCTTCTTACTGCTGGATTATATTCTATCATGTGTACACACCACAATTTGCTTATCCATTCATCAGTTGATGGACTCTTGGGTTGTTTCCAACTTTTGGCAATTGCAGATAAAACCACTTATGAACACTGATGTGCAGGTGTCTTTTCATGACTGCCCTCAGTTCTTCTGGATATAAACCTAGTAATGGTATTGTGGGGACCCATGTGAAGTCTATATTTAAATTCCTTAGGAACTGCCAAACAGCCCTCCACAATGGCTGTGCAGTTCTACATTCCCACCAACAGTGAATAAACATTCCTATCCACATCCTTGCCAACATTTTCAGATTTTCAGAATTTTAATAGCTGCCATTCTAATAGGTGTGAAATGATGTCTCATTGTAGTTTTGATTTGCATTTCCCTAATTGCTAGCAATGATGAATATTTCTTCATGTGTTTTTTGCCATTTGAATTTCTTTGGACAATTGTCTTTTCAAGTCTTCTGCCCATTTTTTAATTGGGTAGATTGTCTTTTTATTGTTGAGTTGTATGATCTCTTTGCATATCAACGCTATTAAACCCTTATCAGATATGTGAATAGCAAACATTTCTCCCATAGCATCAGCTGCTTTTCTCCCTTTTGACGAAATCCTTTGAGGTGCAAAAATGCTTAATTTTGAGGAGGTTCCATTTATCTATTTGTCCTTTTTTTGCTCGTGTTTTGGGTATAAGTTTTAAGAAACTACCACCTTCCACAAGATCTTGAATATGCTTTCCTATATTTTCTTCTAAGAGATTTATGATCATCACTTTTATATTTAGGTCCTTAATCAATTTTGAGTTGATTTTTGTATAAGATGTGAGATAGAGGTCTTATTTCTTTGGATATAGATATCCAGTTCTCCCACCACCATTTGTTGAAGAAATCTTCTGGCCCAGCTGGGAGGTATTGAACACCTTGTCAAAAATCACTTGACTGTAAATGTGAGGGACTATTTCTGAGTTCTTGATTCAGTTCCATTGGTCAATGTGGCTACATTTTTGCAAGTACCATGCTGTTTTTACCACAGTAGCTAAGTAATATGTTTTAAGTCTAGAAGTGAGTCTTCCAATTTCGTTCTTCTTTTTAAAGAACTTTTTGGCTATTTGGGCACTTTAAACTTCCAAATAAATTTGATAATAATTCATTTTTCCATTTCTGCAAAAATGTTTGGTGGGATTTTTATAGTAATTGCATTGAATCTGTAAATCAGTTTGGGTAGAATTGACATCTTAACAATATTTAGTCTTTCAATACATGAACATGGAATATCATTCCATTTATTTAGGGCTTCTTCAGTTTCTTTTAGAAATGTTTTGCAGTTATCTGAATACATGTCCTTTATGTCCTTGGCTAAGTTTATTCCTAAATATTTGATTGTTTTCATTGCTATTATAAATGGAATTTTTTCCCTGATTTCCTCCTCAGATTGCACATCAGTAGTATATAGAAACAGTATTGATTTTGTTTATTAATTTTTTATTCTACCACTTTGCTGAATTTGTCTATTAGTACTAGGAGATTTATTGTGGATTTTTCAGGAGATCTAGATGTAGGATCATGCCATCAGCAAATAGTGGAATTTTACTTCTTCCTTTCCTATTTGGGTACTTTTTGTTTCCTTAGCTAGGCTAATTGCTCTTGCTAGATCTTCTAGAATAATATTGAATAACAATGGTGACAATGGGAACACTTGTCTTGTTCCTGATCTCAGCAGGAAAGCTTTCTGTCTTTCACCATTGAGTAAAATGTTAACCATAGGTTTTTCTTATATGCCCTCTACCATATTGAGAAACTTCCTTCTATTCCTATCGTGTGGAGATATTTTATCAAGGGTGCTGTATTTTGTCAAATGCCTTTTCTGCATCAATTGAGAAGGATCATGTGATTTCTCTTCTTCTTTTTTTCAATGAGGATTATTACACTAATTGATTTCTTGTGTTGAACCATCCTTGCAAACCTGGGATAAAACCCAATTTATTGTGATGTATACTTTTTTAAATGTGCTTTTGGATTCTATTTGCAAGTGTTTTGTTGCGGACTTTTGCATCTACATTCATTAATGATATTGGCCTGTTGTTTTGTTTTTTGTAGTATGTTTATCTGATATTGGTATGAGGGTGATATTGCTCTCATACACTGAGTTTGGTAGTGTTCTTTCCTCCACAATTTTTTGGAAGCACTTGAGCAACATTGGTATTAGATGAACTTTGAATGATTGGTAGAATTCAACTGTGAAGCCATTTGGTCCCAGGCTTTTCATCTTTAGAAAGTTTGTGATAACTGTTTCAATCTCTTGAGTTCTGATTGGTTTGATTTGTTGGCGTATGCAATTTCTTCCAGGGTCAATGTATGTGGTTTGTGTCTTTCAAGGAATTTGTCAATCTCTTCTACATTGTCTAATTTTTTGATACACAGTTTGTATTAATCAGCAAAAGGGGTGTTGATGCAAACTACTAGAAATTGGTTGGTCTTTAATAAGGGTAATTATTTGGGATAGAGGCCATAAAGTTACCATAAAGCATAAGTTACTTCCCTCACCAAACTCTGTGAGGGGTCCGGTTTCCTGGGTTCTTCTCTTCCCGTGGCTTGATTCTCTCCAGGTTCAGCTGCTAGTTCTCTCCAAAAGGTCAGCTGTAGACTATGAGGTTCTCTAGCTTTTCCCTTTCTCCACAAGTCCAGCTGTGTGTCAGCCGAATGGATCATCTCTTTTCCTGAAGCCTTCTCTCATTCCTCACTACTAAGCTCCTCTCTTTCCTTACTTCCCGGGGCTCCAATTCAAGACTCCACATCAGAACTCCAATATCAGAACTCCAACTGAAAACTCCAACTCTGTACTTTGACATGACTTTTATCTTTGATTTCCTACCCACCAAGGGGTGGAGCTCAATACCCTACTGATGTGGCCCAATCAAAGCCATAATCATAACTTAATCATGCCGAGATGAACACACCAGTTTACAAGCATAATCCAATATCAGTTTCTTGGAATTCATAACTATATCAAATGGACAAACTGCTACACAGTTCTTAGTATATTCTTATGAGCTCTCTTATTTCTGCAGGGTCAGTGCTAATGTCCCTCTCTCATTTCTGATTTTATTTTTTTGCATCTTCTCTCTTTTTCTTTTTGTCGGTCTAGTTAAGGTTTTGTTGATTTGTTGATCTTCTCAGAGAAACAACTTTCGGTTTTCTTGTGCCTCTCTAATTTTTCTGTTCTTGATTTCATTTATTTCTGCTCTGCTCTTAACTATTTCTTTCCTTCAGCTTGGTTTGGGATTAGCTTGCTGTTATTTTCCCAGTTCCTTCAGGAGTGCAGCTTAAGCTTCAATTTTAGCTCTTTGTTCTTTTTTAATGTAAGCATTGAGGGCTATAAATTTCCCTCTCAGCATTGTCTTTGCAGTGTCCCATAGGTTTTGATATGTTGTGTTCTCATTTTCATTTGTCTCAAGATAGTTGCTGAATTCTCTTGAAATTTCAAATTTGACACAATGATTATCTAAGTGTGTTGTATAATTTCCATATATTTATGAGTTTCTCTTTTTCCATCCATTATGAATTTCCAGCCCATTCTCTTATAATTAGGGAAAGCATTTTCTATAATTTCAATATTTTTTTACTTATTGAGACTTGTCTTTTGATCCAATATATGGTCTATCTTGGAGAAGGAACTATGAGCACTTGAAATAAAAGTATATCCTGCTATTTTGGGATGCAATTGTTCTACAGATGTCTGTTAAGTCTAGTTCATTTATCATAATATTCAAGTTCTCTGTTTCTTTATCCTTTGTCCTGATATTCTATCCAATACTGAGAGTCTCCAACTATTATTTTAGAGACATCTATTTCGCCCTTCAGTTTTACGAATGTGTGCCTCATGTATCATTTTACCAGTATGTGCCTCATGTATTTTAAGGCACTCAGGTTAGGTGCATAAATATTTAGTACAGTTATTTCTTCTTGCTGAATTGCCACTTTTATTAATATATAATGACCTTCTTCATCTCTTATAACAGTTTTTCATTTGAAATCTCTTTTGTCTGGTATTAGTATCACTATTGCAGCTCTTTTTTTTTAAGTATTTATTTGTATGGAATGCCTTTTTCCAACCTTTCACTATGTTTAAAAAAGGTTTATTTTATTTATTAGCTTCTCCCCACACCCTCGTTGTTTTCATTTGCTGTGCTTGTTTGTTGTGTGCTGATCTTCTTTTAGGAGACACCGGGAGCCAAACCTGGGACCTCCAATGTGGGAGGGAGGTTCATAATGGCTTGAGCAACCTCTACTCCCTGCTTTTGTGTGTCTCTCATTATGTTTTCCTCATGTCTTCTGTTGTGTCACCTTGTTGCATCAGTTCACCATGACTGCCCTTTGTGTCAGTTCATTCTCTCATTTGTCTTCTTTAGGAGACATTGCTAATGGAACCTGGGACCTCCCAGGTGATAGGCAGGAGCTCAATCACTTAAGCCACTTCTGCTTCTCCAACCTTTCACTTTTAACCTGGTGTCCTTACATAAAAGGTGAATCATTGGTAGACAACATTTAGACAGCTCATATTTTTTAATCCATTCTATCAGTCTCTGTCCTCTGATTGGGGAGTTCAAGCCATTAACATTTATATTATTACTGTAAAGGCATTACTTACTTCATCCATTTTGTCTTTCATCTCTCTGTTGTCATATTGTTCTATTGTCTGCTTTCTTACCCTTTATTTTATCTTTCTAATAATCTTCATTTCTATCCTTTTCTCCAAATCTCGTACCCTTGTTTTTTCCTTTCAGTCTATAGCACTCCTTTTAGTGTTTCTTGTAATTCTGGTCTTTTGGTAATGTATTCTATTGGTTTTTGTTTGTCTGTGAAGACTGTGAACTCACCTTCATTTTTGAAGGACAGTTTTGTCAGATGCAGAATTCTTGCCTGGCAGTTTTTCTCTTTCAGTATCTCAAAAACATCATACCACTTTCTTCTCTCATCTATGGTTTTTGACAAGAAGTCAGCACATAATTTCATTGAGATTCCCTTTTATGTGATGCATTGGTGTTCTCTTGATTCTCCCTGAAACTTCTCTTCATATCTGATATTTGCCATTCTGAATAGTAGATGTCTCGGGGTAGGTCTATTTAGATTTATTCTGTATTGGGTGCATTGTCCTGCTTGGATATTGATATTCATATCTTTCTTTAAGTTTGAAAATTTTTTGGTCAATATTTTCTCAAATATTCCCTCTGACACTTTTCCATTCTCTTTCCAACATACAAATAATGCAAATGTTTATGCATTTCACATTATCATTCAATTAACTGAGACTCTATTTATTTTTTTCCATTCTCTTCTCTTTCTGTTCTCCTGCCTTTTCCAGTTCAAATATTCTGTCTTCAAAATCAATAATTCTGTCTTCAAGCAGTTCATATTCACTCTTGTGTGCCTCTAATGTATTTTTAATCTCATCCATCACATCTTCCATTCCCAAAACATCTCTTTCTTTTCTTTGCAGGCTTTAAAGCTGTTCTTTATGCTCACTGAGTGTCTTCGTAATATCCTTTATTTCTTTAATCATATTTTCTTTAATTCTTTGAAGTAATTTAGGAGACTTGTGTGATTATCACTGATTGTCTTAAATACTGTATCTCTTTAGTATATTTGGTTAGTGCCTTTGGCTGGGCCATCTCTTCCTGTTTCCTAGTATCACTTTTTGCTGATGTCTAGGCATCAGCATATGTTGGTGATTTACACTGATGCTCAATTTCCCTCTTTTGCCTATTGTTTTTTTCTCACAGTTCTTATTTGATATTTTGTTCAGCTTATTATTTAAATTTCCTCAGCTTAAGTTATCAATATTGGGCCAGTTACTCACTAATGAGTGCAGATATTCTCCCAAGACTAGGATACAGACAAAATGGAAAATTATTTTGTGCATGCAATTTCCAGATTGGCCAGCAGATGGTGCTTGTCAGTGTACCTTTCTTCTGAGTTGTTTCAGTCTTGGGTTTCATGTGTTCTTGGTTTGAATCACCAGAGCAGAGTTTCAAAGTGGGTTCTGCTGGCCAAATTCAGTGAAGAGAAGCCATCTAACTCTACTTCCCTTTTCTCTTCAAATAGCTGACAGGGAGGAAGATGTCTGTTCCCTTCTCAGTCAGCAGCAGTGAGCCAGGCGTTATACCCCTACTTAACATCTTGGGGGTGGTGATGGGAACCCTTTCAGGCTGCCACAGGGACTTGGTAATTCACATTTAATGTTTCAGCTTCTGCATACCTCTGTCCCTCACCCTCCTGGGAGATGTGTAGCATTGTCCTGGTCTGATGACCCCCAAAGCTGGTCCCTTGGACAGTTGTTGGCTCTTTCTCTGTTGTTTTGTGAGAGCATTGAGCTCTGCCTGTTAGTCACTATCTTCCTACAATCCCCAGTGTCTTCTTAATATCCTTAATCTCTTTATCAATCTCATTGAATTTATTAACGAGATGGTTTGGATATCTTTGATTAGTTCTATGAAATCCTGTCTTTAGTCTGGAGGTTTAATTTGTTTGTTTTCTAGGCCATCTCTCCCTGTTTGTTATAATGGTTTGCAAATGTTTTCTCGTGTTTTGGTATTTTTGTTGTTGTTGTTGTTTTTAGTCATTGCTCAGTTTCTCTCTTGACTCTGTGGCTTTTTTATTGGTTGGGTTTTTTGTTATAGCTCCTCTTTGACAATTGGTTCAAATTATTTTGAATCTTTATACTCAAGAAATCTTTTTTTTCAGCTCTTAATTAATTTTTACACTGAATATATGGTAACAAATTTTATTTATTTGTTTATATTTTTAATTAAACAAAAAGAAACTTTAGATTACATAAATGTTATATAAAAATATAAGGTATTCCCATATGCCCCACTCCCTCCCCCTCCCACACTTTCTCACGCTATCAACATCCATCATTAGTGTGGTACATTTGTTACAATTGGTGAACCCATATGGAAGCATTACCACTAACCATGTATTGTAGGTTACATTATAGTTTACACTCTGTCCTATGCAATTTTGTAAGTTATGACAAAATATATAATGCCTGTGTTGATCATTGCAATGTCATGCAGGACAATTCCAGTGTCCCAAAAATGTCCCATATTACACCTATTTTTCTTATAAACTCAGAACTTCCAGTGACCACTGCCTCCACATGAATGATAAAAGTTATTCCATTGCTAGAATCACACTAAGTTAATAGTAGGGTATTAGTAAGTGTAATTTAGTCCATTTTTGATTCCCAAATCTTGAGGATTTTGGGATGGTCCCCTCTGCCTCTAATTGAGAAGGGTCTTAGGTACAATAGGGCAGATGGATGGAACGATCTTGTTTGCAGTTGCAGACTCTCTCTGTTCCTTGGGATGGGTGTTGTTCATTATTAACACCTTGTTATTTGTCCTGGGTGAATCCAATCAAATGGAGAGTATGTTTTGCAACTCTGTTGAGATTTGGGTACAAATTTTGAGATTGCCCATTTTTTGCAATTATTTCATCTCCAGGAGCAAGATTCCTTTCCTCTCTTTCTCCTCTGGGTTTGTTAACCTGTTCTGTTTTTTATTTTGCTCTGTTATCAGATGGCTCTGGTTTCTGGGTTTCTAGGTTCTTGGTTTATGCTGCATAAGAGAATTTAAAGACATACCCTAGGATAGGAAAGGGAGTATGTAGCTTATTAAGAAACAAGAAAACGATAAAACTACATGGTCCTGGAAATGGAAATGGAAAACCAGTGGTTAAGCATAGCATTAGGTAAAAGAAGTGTTTTTTCATTGATAATGAGTGAAAGCAAGTGCAAAGCTGCCAAATAAACAAGTATCCTACTTAACTTTCAAAGTTGAATTAACTCCTGCATTCACTGGGTGTTAGATAAAACCTGTGTTTTGAAGAGGACTTTAAGTGAAAACACATGCATAGCAGCAAATAAAACACAAAAGTTATTTAGGTTTGTAATGTGAATAAATCTTTGCATTGTTTTAGCATTATGTAAAAGCCATGCGTTGATATGTGAATGAAAGCAAGTGCATAGTACCCAAACAGATAAGAATATTACTTACCTTTCAAACTTGAAGTAACTACTGTATTCACAAAGAGTTAGATGAAACCAGTGACTTGAAGTTTATTGTAATTTAAAACACATGCAAACCAGCCAATGAAAAAAGTTCCTTTTTTGGTTTTCAAACCAAAGAACTCACTGCATTCAGCCAGCATTAGGGAAAAGTAGTGTTTTCAGGTTGAATGTAAGTGAAAACACGTGCATAGCAGTTTAAGAAACAAGAATGTTACCTAGAATTCAAAAAAGGAAGAAAATGGATCATTGGCATATTAAAAGCAGTATTTTGACCTTCATTTTAAGTGAAAACAAGTGCAGAGCTGCAAATGTAATGAGTATATAGTTTAGTTTTGAAAACTGAAGAAAATTGTGCTTTGGCCTAATATTAGGCAAAAGCAGTGTTTTTACATTGATAATGAGTGAAAGCAAGCACATAGCAGCCAAACAGATATCTTACTTAACTTTCAAAGTTGAATTAACTCCTGCATTCACAGAATGTAATGCTAAACAAGTGTTTTGAAGATGATTTTAAGTGGAAACAAAGGCATAGCAACCAGTAAAACACAAATCTTGCTTAGGTTTCTAAAGTGAAGAAACACCTGCATTGGCTTAGCATTAGGTAAATACCTTGTGTTGACTTGTGAGTGAAAACAAGCACATACCAGCCAAACAGACAAGTATCTTACCTACCTTTCAATCTTGAAGTAACTACACCACTCACAAACATTTAGGTGAATC
>JAQZBX010105125.1:0-10881 GCA_029593785.1 Cabassous unicinctus
GGAGACAGGGAGGATGTCTCTGATAAGGCAACATTTGAGCTGAGGCCAGGACTGCAGGGAGGCAGCCAACCATGGGCAGTCAGGAGAGAGCATTCTGGGGGATGGGGCCAGCAGGTGCAAAGGCCCTGAGGTGGGGTGTATGTTCACTGGGGTGAAGAACAGCAAGGAAACAGGTGTGTGTGGAGCTGAGGAAAGGGAAGTACAGTAGGAAATGTCCTCTGAGCAGTAACTTGGGTGGGGGCAGGTAGAGTGAGATGGCTCAGCAGGGTCAGTGGGTGGAAGGCTCCAGCTTATGTGGAGCCCTATAGGTTGTGGCAGAGACATTGGATTGATCTTGATTGTGATGGGAAGTCATGGGGGTTGGGTAGGGTTAGGGTGCAGTGGAGGGATATGGCACACTTAAAATTTTAAAGGATTATTCTGGCTGCCCAGTGTTCATTAACTTGGGGGCAGTGGAAGGGAGGTTAGCATCAGGGAAACTAGTTCAGAGGCCACTGTCATGGTGGGAGTGGGGGTTTGGAGGATGATGAGAAGTTGATGGGAGCCTAAGCAATGCCTGGCAGCCCACGAAACAGAGAGAACTTTGTGCTGGGTCGTGGAGAGAGCTGTGAAGAGGTAGCAAGATGCCAGAGGAGAAGTGGCTTTAAGCCTAGGGGCATGGCCCAGGCAGGGCCTCACAGAACTTTCTGCTCCACAGCCCAGTGGGGAACTGTTGAAGGTCATCTGTTCACCAAGTGTAATGGGGTGCAGCAGTACCTGGATGCAGGTGCCCTGAGGATGTGAGCAGGGGGTAACCACACAGTCACTGGACAATGACCAAGGACCAAAGCCCAGCAGATGTCTTAGGTGGCCAGGTTACCCCAGGACCACCCCCACCCAACTCCTTTCAAAAGCCTTGGCATGATATAAACCCTCAAACTAATAAATGACCCAGTGAAAGTGGGGATCCTCAACTTGGTGAAATTAATACTTCATCATGTCACAAAGGAAGGAACTTATACGTTAAATTGCCCTGGAGAAATGAAGAGTTACATTTCTTGCCCACCTACATTTGTGGACTGAGGTTTTGGTAGTGCTTCTGTGACTCTAGAGTGGAATCTATTTTATTTCCTATTGCAGGAGTAGGTAAACTCTTTCTGTAAAGGGCCAGAGAGGAGATATTTTAGGCTTTGCCAGTTATGTGGTCCCTGTTGCAACTACTCAAGTCTGTTATAGTGCAAAATCAGGCAAGACAACACATAAACAAATGGACAGGGTGGAGTTCCAATAAAACTTTATTTGCAAAAACAAGCAATGGGCTATATTTACCCCTCAGGCCATGGTTTGTCAACCCTTGCCCTATGGTATCTGCAGATCTTTTTTTCTTTCTTTTTTTTTATTAGAGAAGTTTTAGGTTTAGACAAAAATAATGCATAAAATACACAATAGCCATCTACCACCCTACACCTATGTCTTCATGAAAGGTCTTGGACGTGGCTTGTGGGCAATAAATTTTTGTTATTCTGATGAATGATCCTTGCTGCTTACTAGCTGAGTGGCCTTGAGCAAGTCACTTTCACTCCAAGATTCTATCTCCGCTTCTTTAAAGTAAATAGACTGGACCAGATGAGCTTCGCTATTTTATGAGAGAAGCTACAGTTTCAGAAGTTTGAGGTTCCCCAAGTATTTCTTTGTTATTTTCTTATCTTAAAAAGGTGTGGGTGTGTGTTCATGTGGTGCAAGGATTTTTGTGGCCCCTTACTCTGAGTCACCTGAATTGCTATTCCTTTATCTAAAAGGTCTCATCATAAATTACTGTGGCTCTCTGCCTTTCTGCTACCACCAGGCTGTCTCTCACAATGTCAAGACCCTCCCCACTGGAAGTGACAGAAGCCCCAACTCAAACTGGTTCAAGCAAAAGGGAAATGAATGGTTCATGAAACCAGAAAGGCCACATATGATATGGCTGCTAGCACTTTCTGGTGAGAAAGTCCAAGGAGCCTGAGATTTCTCAATATGAGCCCAGGCTTCCAGGTATGTCAAGGTGTGAGGAGAAAACTTATGTTTAGCAATGCATCAGCTTTGTTTACAACTTTTAAATACTAGATATTTGAAATGTGGGTCTCCATTTGTACTGTTTCCTGGGCCCCTCAAACATGCTGGGTCAGGATGAGTAGCCTTTGGCAACAATGGGGAGACAACAAGGAGGTGGTAAGGCCTGGACCAGGTGGCTTAGCATCCATCTTTAAAATGGAAATCAAAATAAATCTAGGTGAAAAAAGCAAAAAAATAAAAATTAAAAAAAAATAAATCTAGGTGGAGTGGGTGTAGCTCAGTGGTTGAGCACCTGCCTCACATATACTGGGTCCCAGGTTTAATCCCAGTACCTCCTAAAAAAAAAAAAATTAAGTTGCCGGTTATTGTGAGAAGTGAGTGAGTTAACATGTGCAAACATGCTTTTGAGAAATCCTAGACATTGGCACAAAATTATTATTATTGCTGGAAGTGATTAGAGGCAGACGGGGTTTTATTACCCTCCTGAGGGATGGTGCCTGAGGCCCAGAGGACTCTGGGAAATGTCTCATTGAAGGGAAACAGAGAAGAGCTGTGAGTAGATGGGAGATAAAGCAATTGGCTTAATGTGGCTGGAAATCTTAGGAGCTCGGCAAATAATTGAGCCTGTTGACCAGACATCAGCTGAGATCTCCCTGTGCTGAAAGGTTCCTGAAAAGGCAAGCTGAGTGCCCTGGTTTTTAGCCATATCACAGAGCAGCCTGAAGCCCTCTTGTATGTTAGCACTTGGCTACCCAAAGGAAAAGGAGAGATCCTTGCAGCCTGCCCTCCCCCATCCCTGCAAAGTCACAGCCTAGTCAGAGCTGGGATGTGTGTACAGAGGTGCCTGAAAAAGTAGACAGACAGAAGAGAGGCCAGATAGAAGGGGAAGAGGGGGAAGAAATAGAGGATAGAAGGGAGTGTGGAAGAAGGAGCTGAGTGGAGATTCCTAGCATGTTAGAGCTGGAAAGGAGGCCAGTGATCCTGCCCAACCCCCAAGGAAGCAGAGGCCCAGAGAGGTCAAGCAATCTGCCAAGGTCACACAGCTAAGCATTGGTTTCACAAAAGAAAGGGAGAATGTTCTACAGCAAGTAAAGGGTAGGAGCAGTTAGAAGATTGCAAAATCTACCCCAAATGGACCTGCAACCTGCAGGGTCAACCCCCAGCTGTGTGGGAGAGGTGAAGAATGGATGAAGGAACCAATGTTTACTGAGCCCCAAGCTGGCCACTTTTCTTACTTGACTGGGTATTGTTCTTGGATTATTTCTGGTCCACTAACACAAGGTTATTTTGTTTTGTTTTGTTTTAAGCATTTATTTTGGTCTCCAAGCTTCATGCCAATCCAGAGAATGGGTGGGAAACTTAATTCTCCTCAGTACTTACCATTAGACCTGTACAAATATTTGGGGTCTGGCATAGACAGAGTCATGGGAGACCATTCTTATTAGTGCAAACTCCTGTTTAATGAATTGTTCAGTTCCCACATAGTCCCTTCAGGACTTCAAGATGCCCTTATCATTCATGCCATGTTTGGGGCACAAAAACATTTGGTTACATTAGGGACCTCTCTGGCCAAGGTCTAAATTATCCAGGGGAACTGTGCAGCCATGAACTCTAAGGGGGCAGCTGTTAAGGACTCTAGAACCAGACTACCTGGGTACAAATCATAGCTCTACCACCTATTAGCTGTGCCAACTTGGTAACTGGCTTAATCTCTCTGTGCCTTTTTATGAAATGGAGATAAAAAGTTATGGTGAAGAATAAATGAATGAAACCATGTAAGGTACTTCAGAAAGGGCCTGGTGTATAGTATGCACTCAATAAATGGTAGCTAATACTGGCAAATTCAACTGAGTTTTGTTCATTGCTCTACTTGAAGCATCCTAGCAGTGCCTGGGATATAATGAATGTTCAATAACAAATAAACATTTGTTGAATACTTGGATGGATGGATGGGTGGATGGATGGATGGATGGATGGATGGATGGATGGATGGGTAAATGAGGTCTTTGTATTGCCTTCTACACTGGGAGATTGGTTTGGCCTAGTGGTGAAGAGCATGGGCTTTGGCATAGACAGACTCAGGGAAATTCCAGCTCCATCATGCAAAAACAAAGCCTTGTGATATCTCTGATCCTCAGTTTCCTCACCTGTCCAGTGGGGCTAATGAAGATAGCATACAGGACACAATGCATACAGAGGGTGCTCTGTACATTTCTATCATTTTGTCTTTATTGCGATGATGGTTATGACTCTGGTTAGCCCTGAGATTGCACCAAGTATCTGCCCTAGTGAGTGGAAAGGTGCACCTAGTGGATGGAAAGGAGTAACTAAACGTAAGAGGCTGAGTACCTGGGGGCAGGGAGGAATAGGACCGACTCTCTTAGCCTCCCTTGCAGGTACCTGCTCCCCCTTCCTGGCCTTACTTTTTGCCCATCAGCTCCAGCTGGCTTGCCTGTCCCCTGATAGCTCCCTGCTCCTCTCCCCACTGACCTCCTTCCCAGTGCTCTGCTTCTTTCTTGATCAAACCTTCAATGAGAATGGGCCAAGATTCTTCAGCCAAGCCAGATTCCCAGTGCTACTATTATTACACTCATCTGACAGCTCAGGAAACCCAGGCTGCCTGAGGGTCTGTGATGCCCTGGGTCACACAGTGAGGCCAGGCAGAATGGAGACCCAGGCCCCTGAGTCCCTGCCCTGTGCTGCTTGTTTCCTCTCCTTTGGAAGAGAGGCATCTAGGGTGGTGGGTGGGAGTCAAATTAGGGCAGTGGTTCTCTACCAGGGGTGATTTTTGCCTCCCAGGGGACACTGGGCAATAGCTGGAGATGCTTTTGTTTGTCACAACTGGGGGTAAGGAGGATTCTTAGGGGGGCATCTAGTAGATCAAGGCCAGGGATGCTGCCAACCATCCTTCAAGGTGAGGAACATCCTCCTCCCCTCTGACAACACAGAAGCATTTGGCCCCAAATGTCCACAGACCATGGTTGAGAAACTCTGGTCTAGACCCACATGAAGCAACTTTAAACCTTGGACCAGATGTTTAACCCCAGTTTCCTCTTCTGTAAAATGTAATAATGACAGTACCAAGCTCATAGAATTTGGGGAGGAGTCAGCGACCTAATGTGTGCAATGGTGGCTCTATGAAGTGGATGCAATGGGAAAGGGGAGGTGGATGTACAGGTTGATGCCCCAGTGGGGTCAGCTCCCATTATAAACTCCAGAAAGTTGCAGTGGAGAGCCCCATTCTCCAAAATCAAGCCAAAGCAGTACACTTGTATCTTACAGAATTTTGAGTTTCTTCCCTCTTCCCACTATCAGCATTTGAGAATTCAAATGTTAATTTAAAAAGAGAAACTGCATTACCTGTTCTCCATGCAGATCTGAGTTTCCATTTTAATGTGCCTTCATTATCCCCTTCTCTCATTAAGAATGGTAAATTTGTTTTGTGTTTTCATTATTCCATTAGCTCGAGAAAGCTTATCAGTAACGTGGGTTGCTGCCAACATAAATAGCACAATTTTCATGCAGATGATGCAATAATTGTCTTAAATTGCTATTCTGTGGAGGCCTTGGCTCACAATTAGAGAAAGTAGCATGATTTAAAAACAAGTTACAGGATTAGAATTCAGTTATAATACTTTCAGTTATTGTGTGAATCTCCACCCACTGTGACAATGCCCCGTGAATATTTGAACACATTTATTTACTTTATATGTATGCCCAGGTGAACTTCCTCCCATGTATCCCCCATCACTGACACTGCACATCAATGATCCTCCCATGCTACAGTTGTGACCATTCTGTGATCCAAAGCTTCTTCAAGAATGAAGCCAATAAAATAAACAAATACAATTAATAGGAAAATGAAATAATGATATGTTTAAAATAAGAAATTAAAAAAAAAATTTTTTTAAAACATAAAATTTAAAAATTGGGATATTAAAAAATAATGAAAAATATTTTTAAAAATTTTTGACATTTTGCCTTTCATCACTGTAATATCTCTTGTCCTGTATGTACAGTGACATTTTCTTCCATTTATTCCCCAGTGTCTTACTGTTTTTTCATTTTGTTTTCAAAGAGGTTTTAGGTCACAGTAATGTGATATACAGAATACAGGGGACTCCCACATACCAAGCATCCTCCTCCTTTTTCCCTCTTCCTGTATTAATACTTTTTTATATGTGGATGGTACATTTGTTACAACTGAAATCCAAATAGTGAAACATAGCTACTAACCATGGTCAATGGTTTACATTATGGTTTACATTTTAGACAATACACTTTTATAAATTTTAATGATATTTAACATGGCCTGCATCCATCATTGCAAGATCATATTGAATTCCTATCCTGGAGAACTCTGCCACATTCTCTAATGGAACAGCAACAATCCCTCAAGTGCAGGGACAATGACTAGTGAAGGAGGATGGTCCATTGATGGGCCCTTGATATTGACAACAATACTTATGAACCATTGCTCTTGAAATTGAAATTTAGCCTAGCATTGTAGGGTACCTATGAGTTACCTCCTGAGAGCCTCCTTGTTGCTCAAATGTGGTCTCTCTCTAAGCCAAACTCAGCATATAAATGTATTACATTCCCCCCATTGTGGGATATGTTTCCTGGGGATAAGCCTCTCTGGCACTGAGAGATGACTACCAAGCACCAACTAGCAATGCAACTGGAAAAAGACCTCAAATAAAAGGGGGGAAAGGTAAAGACAAATGAGTTTATATGGCTAAGAGACTTCAAAGTGAGTCAGGAGGTCATCCCAGAGGGAACGCTTATGCATATCTCAGCAGGATCTCATAGACTGCCAAAGTAGATACCACCCCAAATAGTGGGGCTCCTGAGGGCTCTGGAGACACCCAGGTCCTATGGTCAGGGCAGCTAGCTCTGGAGGTTGGTGCCTTGCCAGTGGGCCCTACTTTGGAGTTTATGCTCCTGAGAATGACAGAGTTGGACTCAGTTATGGCTTCCCTACACATGGCTCATCTGTCCCTTCTATTTGAAACTATAATTGGTGCTGGAGTTGGTAAGTATATGTCCAAGAGACTTAAATCTTTGGGCTGTCTCCATGTGCCAGCTGGGCCCTGAGCCTCAGTGGAGTTGCAACACCTACTCTCCAGTTCATTTGACTCACCCAAGACAACTAACAAGGAGGTGAGGATGGACAACCACCATACCAAGGAAACAAGAGAGCCTACAACTGCAAGCAAGAGAGTCCTATCCATTAGCTGTATGGGATCAAAGCCCAATCTCAATTAGAGGTGGAGTGGACATCATCATCCCAGAATCCTCAGGATTAGGGAATGAACTGTGGACTAGATTGGACTTACTGTATTCTACTATAGACTTACTGAGATTTTAGCAAGGGAAGAAATTACAACATTGATGTGGAAGCAGTGGCTGCTGGAGGCTCTGAGGGCAAGGAGAGGGTAAAACAGGTGTAATACAGGGGCATTTTTGGGACTTGGGAATCATCCTGAATGACATTGCAATGACAGATATAGGCCATTATATATCTTCCCATAACCTACAGAATTGTGTGGGAGAGAGTTTAAATTACAACGTAAACTATAATCCATGCTCAATGCCAATGCCCCAAAATGCATTTATCAATTGCAATGAATGTATCAGGCTAATGAAGGATGTTGTTTATGTCAGAAAATGTGGGCAGTATGGGGAGCAGGGCATATGGGGATCCCTAAATTTTTAACATAACATTTATGTAATCTAAGTATCTTTTAAAAAAAATAAAAATATATGTATAGAAAAAAAAAAAAAGACAAGTTCCATTTTACTGGAGTTCAGGGGAAACCAGGTTTGGAATGTGTTAATTGGATTCTGCCTAAACACCAGTTCTAAATTAAGCAGCCAGAGATTTAGGGAAATAAAAAAACTTTCCTAGAAATGGCCCCAAATTGCTTAATAGGGTAGGAAAGAGCTGATTAAGATGCAGGCTAATGGCATGGCTGCATTTCCAAGGTGATGGGCTGAAATTCTCAACTTGGAAACTCCTGGAACCAAGAGGTTGGCAAACCTCAGCCTGTTTTGTGGCTTGGCTCAGTTCAGGGGTCAGATGTCAACAGCACCTCACACTTCCAGGGACTCAGGCCAAAGCCTTCAAGGCATCCTTGAGTCTCTTGTCCTCTCATGCCCCTCTGAGCCATTGGCAAAGCCTATAGGCACTAATTTTTTAAAAATGCAGAATCTGGCCTCCACCACTGCCACCACATGATGACAGCCACCATCACCTTTGCCTGGAAATGGTAGTCACTTCCTTACTGGTCTCCCTGCTTCCCTCCTGGCCCTGGACAGCCCATTCTCCACACAGTAGTCAGAGAACCTAAGTCCAATCATGTCCTACCTCTGCTCAGAACCCTCCCATAGCTTACTTCTCATTCCATTAAAAGCCAGGTCCTTACAAGAGCATGTGAGCCCCATGCCATTGGTCCCCCACTCTGACCACCTCCCTCACTGATGACACCAAAGGCCATGCTCACATCTCCACTCTCACCCCATCTCTTAATTTCCCCCCCACTTCAGCCACCTAGAATCAGGAAAACCCCAGCTTTGCCACAGAACCTCCACAAATGCAGCCCACCCTCCCCCTCACCAGCCGATTCCTACCCTTCTTCAGATCCTTCTTGGCCCATCCCCTCTCTCCCTTGAAGCCTTTGCCTTAAAGTCCCCAGGAACTCAGAGGAAGAAAAATGCTTAGTGGACAACTGCTCTTTTATGGGCTTAGCTACCAAGTCCTTAGCTACCCAAGCTTAGTGGACAACTGCTCTTTTATGGGCTTAGCTACCCAAGTCCCTGACTGGAGGTGGCCATGAATATTATTTCAGCTGTTTATGGATTTTCTGAAAACCTGGGGATCCTGGCTGTGGGTCTCTGTGACAGGCTGTCTTTGTGTAATGACCTTGAGCACCTCTCCATAGCACTTCCTCCCTTTCCCCTCACTCCTCCAGCTACACACATAACATGGGAGCTGCCATATTTGTATCCAATGACTCTGCTTCTTGGTTCAAAGGCAGTGTCTCACCCAAGTTCCTTGCCTGGGAACTTGGAATGTGACTAAGAGATGTGGAGCTCAGTCTGGCTACACCCCTCTCTTTCTCTTTCTTTCTTAATCTTTTTATGCCTAATTTTATTTTCGTACATAATTTGGTATAAAGGAGTACATGTAATGCATTTTTCAGTGCAGTGGTTGGTTCCCTCATTCTTATTCCCTCCCCCTTATACCTACATCAGCCCCACAACCCAGTGCTAGATAATCTGTGTTAACAACTCAGAATGTGTCTTTTCAAAATGTCTCCATCTATGTTTAAACTTATATTCATGCATGTATATGTACACATATAAATATAGAAACATATTTTTGAGTATGTACATAAATGCATATGTGTATGGGTACATACAAATATATGCAAATAGTTGGGATTTTTCCATTATTGCTTGTTTTATAAAAATGTGATTCTGGTTTACACTCTTCTGTAACTTGTTCTTTTCTCTCATTTAAAAGCATCTCATTGAAATATCTCTGAGTCAACCGATCAAGCTGTAATTCATTCTTGCAAATGGTGGCAAGATGATCTGGGTTGCATCTATACCAGAAAGAACAGCTATTGTTCTCTGAGTCAAAGCAAAGAACATGGGTCTGGAGATGAAAGAGAAGGGAATGGGGGCCCAGAGAAAGACTGGGAGATCCCAGGGGACTAGGAGCCCTCTGAGTCTCAGCTGAACTGCCTCTCAGACTTAGGGGTTTGGAGGAGACCGTTACTTCTTTGTAAGAAAGTTGCCTTGTTTGAGCTGAAGCCAGCTCAATTGGTTGCAACCAAAAGTCTTAATACAGATGAATAGAATGATGCTTTGTTGCTATTTGGGGCTTTTTTGGACCTTGGGTGCTGAGGATGGGGTTTAATGGCATGTTATCATAACTGGTGCATGCAAGCTCCAAACTTTGATTAATTTGTCAGTTGTTTGTTTATTCTGTTCTATTCCATCCCTACTTCCATGCACCCCCCATCTGCTACTCAAACATGTTTTCTGTATATCTTTATTTTGTAAGATTATGTATAAACCATGCCAGTGTTTTGTGTGGGTGCATTTTTAAATTATGTGTGACATTATGTTTATTTTCTTTATTTTTGCTTGTTTTGTTTTCACCTGGGGAGCCGGGGCTAAGCTAGTCACTCCCCACAATCCATGTTGCATTCCATCCTTGGCTGTGCAAGGCTCCAGCCTTGTACTCTACATTTATTAGTTCTAACCTCCCTTCTCCACTCCCCTTCCTTGCACTGGCATGTTCATGTGTGTGTGTTTACAGAATATGTAGAATTGCTCCATTGAATCTGTTTTTCACTTCCATAAAATGGGATTGCACTGGTTAATACCTCTACATATTGCTGTACAGACCTCTGGGTCTTTGCTGGCAGCCACCGCAGAGTGTTCCTGGGTGTGTCTCAGGCACAGTCTACTTACTGTCCAAGAATAATCAAGAGACTTTCAGTTAGTTGTTTATATGCTGTTCAGTTCTCATATGAGAAAGACTCTTGTTTTTGTCTGTATCAAGGAACCAAGGCTAAGACAGAATTTATCAGTGGAAGGGCAGAAAACAAACAGCAGGCTGGCTGGGAACAGTGGCCTTTGCTTGCATGGTTTTGGAGTCAATGGGTGATCTGGCATTTAGTGAAGAGGTGAGTTTGAAATTCTCCTTGAGTCCCTGACTGGAGGTGGCCATGAATATTATTTCAGCTGTTTATGGATTTTCTGAAAACCTGGGGATCCTGGCTGTGGGTCTCTGTGACAGGCTGTCTTTGTGTAATGACCTTGAGCACCTCT
>JAQZBX010105126.1:0-10882 GCA_029593785.1 Cabassous unicinctus
TTTCACCTTTTCCATTCCATTCCTTTCATAAAAACTAAATGGGGGGAGGGGGGGTTGTGGGAACATACCCGTTGGGTTAGGCAGATCAGGCTCAGCTCTCACCAAAACAATGGAGAAAGAGCCAAAGGCTGCCTTGGGGACCTAGTTTGGGGTACAGCAGACCAGGACACTGCTTCACGTGCCCAGGAGTGACGGACAGGGAGACAAGCCAAAACAGCAAGATGACTGGTGAGTTGTTGAACCTCCCGGCTGCCAGGAAGGGCTCCCTTCCCCCACCCTGGAAATACTGAGCAAGGGAAAAGCTCCTGGGGAATTGCATCTAAGAGAATGGATGTTTTCCTACCTGCCAGCTGCTTTGGATATATATAGAACAGGAGGGTGCTCTGAGTCATCTAGGAGAGTGTTGGAGGGATAGGGATGCCAAGGGAAAACCAAGAGTTGCTTGTCCCTGTGGCTGGAAGCAGCACACATACACCACGCTCAGGGCAAATAGCCCAGGTGGAGCCACTGACTCCGAGGGGTGTTAAGTGTGGATTACCTGGGAGGAAGAGGGATCTGGGAGGGTGGAGAGTGGTTTCTTCACAGTGAGTTTGGCAGCTGAGCCCCTTTGAATTTCGGAAAGGACTCCGACTCCACAGGGAGTAGGGAAGCGGATCTCCTCAGGCAGTCTGTCACACGCAGGCAACCAGGTAAAGAGAGGAATTTGATTAGAGAGGAGGCAGGGATAGGCACCTAATCAGCAGGACTCTGGCAAACTGCAAAGAATCTAACCCGCTCAAGGGAAAGGGGGCAGATAGGCTTCTGAAAGGCTAACCTAAGGAGATAGGTTAGTTCAGTGGAAGAATTCCTGCCTTACATATACAAGGTCCCTGGTTCAGTTCCCAGCTCCTCTTAGAGAAGTGATCCACTGGGTTATCAGGCATCCAGTTGAAATTTTATGACAGGGAATATATAGACATAATATTAGCTTTTCTTGGATCTCTTATTTAAAAAAAAAAAAGCTTCCTTTTTAAAATTTTCCTTATTTTACTCACTAAAACCCAGTTCAAAACCTGCAGAGGGCAGGCTGCAGGGTGATTGACTGATGAACACCAGCAGCCTGAGAGGATCCTTAGGGGTCTAAGAGGAAAGGCTGTTTTTCAGTGTTTATTTTTGTTTTTTGTTCTTTGTTTTTCTTTCTCTCTCCTTTTTTAAAGCAAGTTGCTGCTGTATTTTCTTTTGTTTGTTGTGTTCCCCTTCCTTTGTTTCCCTCTTTGGTTTGTTTTTCTCATTTACCAATTTTTTCTACCTACACTATTTCTTTTCTCTTCTTCATCTTTCTATCTTCTGTTTTCTGTTGTTGTTCTTTCATTCCACCTTTTTTTGTTTGGTCTTCAATTTTTCTTGTTTTTACTTCTCTCTCTCCTTTTTTCTCTGTTTTCTTTCTTTACTTTTCCTTCTCTTCTTTATTCTTTTCCTCTCTTCTCATCATTCTGGCCTTTTAATTCATTCTATATATTTTTCTCTATTCTGTTTCTCATTTCATTGTTTCTATCCCACTTTTTAAATCTTATTCCTCTCTACTTCTTACTCGTGTTAATTATTCATTTTCCTAGGTCTTGTACAGTTCCTCTCCTACCTTTTACTATTATTATTATTCTTTTTCACTTCCTATATCTTTCCTTTTCTCCAGTCCTAATTTTTTCCCCAAGGGAACATAGAAAACAGCAAGGAAATAGAATAAGAAGAATGAAGTGTCAAAGTCAAACCTTACAACACATACAAAAACAACAAAATAAAACCCTAGAGTAGAGAGAGAAGCTAATCAACTGAATAAACCCATCAAGATAAATAGATGCCTAGAAACAAACAAAAAATTACAAGCCATACTAAGAAATAGGAAGACATGGCCCACTCCAATGAACAAACTAAAAGCCAGGAGGAGATACAGAACATGGAACAACTAATCAGAGATGTCCAAACAAATACCATGAATCAACTTAATGAAGTGAAGGAAGAGATTAAGGATATTAAGAAGACACTGGGAGAACATACTGAAGAAATTGTAAACATACATAAAAAGATAATGGATATGATGGTGATGAATGGCACAATCCAAGAAATCAAAAATACACTGGAAACACATAACAGCAGATTTGAACAGGCAGAAGAAAGAATCAGCTATGTGGAAGACAGTACATCTGAAATCAGACAGTAGAACAGATAGATAAAAAGATAGAAAAAATCCAGCAGGGACTTAGGGATTTGAATGACAACACGAAATGCACAAACATATGCATTATAGGCATCCTAGAAGGAGAAGAGAAGGGAAATGGGACAGAAAATGTGTTGGAGGAAATAATGGCTGAAAACTTCCCAACCCTATTGAGAGAGATGATGCATATGTCCAGGAAGCGCAGCACACCCCAAACTATAAATCCTAACAGGCCTACTCCATGAGATATACTGGTCAAATTGTCCAATGCTCAAGACAAAGATAGAATACTGAAAGCAGGAAGAGAAAAAAGATCCATCACATACAAGGGAAGCTCAATAAGATTAAGTGCTGATTTGTCATCTGAAACCATGGAGGCAAGAAGGCAGTGATATGACATAGTTAAGGTGCTAAGAGAAAAAACTTCTAGTCAAGAATTCTCTATCCAGCAAAGCTGGCATTCAAAAATGAGGGAGAATTCAAAATATTCACAGATAAACAGAAATTAAGAGAGTATGTCAATAAGAAACCTGCCCTTCAAGAAATACTAAAGGGAGTTCTGCAGGTCAAAAGGAAAAAAAACAGGAAAGAGAGAGTTGGAGGACAGTGTAAGAACAACTAAAAAGATAAAAAGAGAAATAAAAACAACATATGGCATATATAAACCTAAAGAAAATATAGCTAATGTAAGTAATTCCTTGACAGTAATAACATTAAATGTCAATGGATTAAAGTCACCAGTCAAGAGACACAGATTGGCAGAATGGATAAGAATATATAACCCATCTATATGCTCTCTACAAGAAACCCACCTTAGACCCAGGGATGCAAGGAGGCAAAAGTGAATGGTTGGAAAACAATTTTACAAGCAAACAATAAGAAAAAAGTGTGGGAGTAGCTATACTAATATCGGACAAAACAGACTTTAAATGCAAAACTATTTTAAGAGACAAAAAAGGACACTATTTATTAATAAAAGGGATACTCTATCAAGAAGAAAGAACAGTCATAAACATTTATGCATCTAACTAGGGTGCCTCAAAATACATGAGGCAAACACTGGAAAAACTAAGTGGAGAAATAGATGTCTCTACAATTATAGTGGGGGACTTTAATACACCATTATCACCATTAGAACATCTCGACAGGGAATCAATAAAGAAACAAAGACTTTGAATAGTACATTAGAGGATCTGGACCTAATAGACATATCCAGAACATTACACCCAAATACAGTGGGATATACATTCTTCTCAAGTGCACATGGATCATTTTCCAGGATAGACCACATGCTAGGCCATAGAAAAACTCTCAATGAATTCGGAAAGACTGAAATTATACAAAGTAATTTCTCTGACCACAATGGAATGAAGCTGGAAATCAGTAAGAGGCAGAGAACCAGATTAGGCAGAAAGATATGGAAGTTAAACAACATACTCTTAAACAAACAATGGGTCAAGGAGGAAACTGCAGAAGAAATCAGTAACTACCTTGAAACGAATGAAAATGATAACACAATGTATCAAAACCTATGGGATGCAGCAAAAGCTATCCTGAGAGGGAAATTCATCACCATAAATGCCTATATTAAAAAGAAGAAAGAGCTAAAATCAAGGACTAATGGCACACCTGGAGGAATTAGAAAAAGAACAACAAACTAACCCCAAAGGAAGTAGAAAGACGGAAATAACAAAGATTAGAGCAAAGCTAAATGTAATTGAAAATAAGAAAGCACTAGAAAAAATAAACAAAACCAAAAGTTGGTTCTTCGAGAAGATTAATAAAATTGACAAACCCTTAGCTAGACTAACAAAGGAAAAAAAAGAGAAGATGCAAATACATAAAATAAGAAATGAGGAAGGGGATATCACCACTGACCCCACATAAATAAGGAGTATCATAGAAGGATACTTTGAAAAATTGTATGCCAAGAAGATAGATAATTTAGAGGAAATGAACAAATTCCTAGAAACACACAAACAGCCTACATTGACAAAAGAAGAAATTGATGAATGCAACAGACCAATCACAAGTAACAAAATAGAATTAGTCATCAAAAACCTTCCAACTAAGAAGAGCCCAGGACCAGACAGCTTCACAGGTGAATTCTACCTAACATTCCAGAAAGAACTAACACCTATCCTGCTTAAATTCTTCCAAAAAACAGAAGTGGAGGGAACATGGTCTAACTCATCCTATGATGCCAACATCACCCTAATACCAAAGCCAAACAATGACGCCACAAGAAAGGAAAATTATAGACCAATCTCTCTAATGAACCTAGATGCTAAAATCCTCAACAAAATACTTGTTAATTGTATTCAACAACACACCAAATGAATTATACACCATGACCAAGTGGGTTTCATCTCTGTTATGCAAGGATGGTTCAACATAAGAAAATCAATCAATGTAAAACACCACATAAACAGATTGAAAGAAAAAAATCACATGATCATCTGTATAGATGCAGAAAAAGCATTTAACAAAATACAGCACTCTTTCCTGATAAAAACACTGCAAAAGATAGGAATAGAAGGAAATTTCCTCAACATGAAAAGGGTATATATGAAAAACCCACAGCTAACATCATATTCAATGGTGAAATCCTAAAATCTTTCCAAGATCGGGAACAAGACAAGGGTGCCCACTTTCACTGTTGTTATTTAACATTGTGTTAGAAGTACTTGCTCGAGCACTTAGGCAAGAAAAAGATATAAAAGGAATCCAAATTGGAAAGGAAAAAGTAAAAATTTCACTATTTGCAGATGACAAGATCCTATACAAAGAAAGCTCTGAGAAATCTACAACAAAGCTTCTAGAGCATATAAATGAGTTCAGTAAAGTGGCAGTTTATAAGATCAATGTGCAAAAATCAGTAGCATTTCTGTACACCAATAATGAGCAATCTGAGGAGGAAATCAAGAAAAAAATCCCATTTACAATAGAAACTAAAAGAATCAAATACCTAGGAATAAATTTAACTAAAGTTGTAAAAGGAAATTTTTTATATCTGTTAAAGGAAATCAAAGAAGACTTAAATAAATGGAAGAATATTCCCTGTTCATGGATAGGAAGACTAAACATCATTAAGATGTCTATCCTGCCCAAACTAATCTACAGATTTAATGCAATCCCAATAAAAATCACCACAGCATTTTTTACTGAATTGGAAAAACTAACTATGAAATTTATTTGGAAGGACAAGAGGTCCCAAATAGCCAAAGACATACTGAAAAAGAAAAATGAAATCAGAGAAATCACACTACCTGACTTTAAAACATACTACAAACCTACAGTGGTCAAAACTGCATGGTATTGGCACAAAGATAGACATACTGACCAATGGAACCGAATTGAGAGTTCTGATATAGATCCTTGCATATACAGTCAACTGATATTCAACAAGGCCATCAAGCCCACTCAACTGGGAGAGAATGGCCTCTTCAACAAATGATGCTTGGAGAACTGGATATCCATATCCAAAAGAATGAGAGAGGAATACCACCTCAAACCTTATACAAAAATTATCTCAAGATGGAACAAAGATAGAAATATAAGAGCCAAGGCCATAAACTTCTAGAAGATAATGTAGGGAAGCATCTGCAGGATCTTGTATTAGGAAATGGTTTCATGAACTTTACACCCAAAGCACAAGCAACAAAAGAAAGAATAGATAAATGGGACCTCCTCAAAATTAAAAACTTTTGCACCTCAAAGGAGTTTGTCAAGAAAGTGAAAAGGCAGCCTACTCAATGGGAGAAAATATTTGGTAACCATATATCTGATAGGGGCCTAATATCCAGCATATATAAAGAAATCCTACACCTTGAAAATAGAAAGACAACCCATTTTAAAAATGGACAAGAGATTTGAATAGACACTTCTTCAAAGAAGAAATACAAATGGCTAAAAAGCACATGAAAAGATGCTCAACATCTGTAGCTATTAGGGAAATGCAAATCAAAACTACAATGAGAAGTGAAAACTATAATGAAACTTACACCCGTTAAGACTGGCGGCTATTAAAAAAACAGAGGACTACAAGTGTTGGAGAGGATGTGGAGGAATGGGAACCCTTATCCACTGCTGGTGAGAATGTAAAATGGTGCAGCCATTGTGGAGGACAGTTTGGCAGTTTCTCAGGAAGCTAACTGCCTTATGACCCAGCAATCCCAATGCTGGGTATATACCCAGAAGAATTGAAAGCAGGGACACGAACAGATATACACACACCAATGTTCATAGCAGCATTATTCACTATTGCCAAAAGCTGGAATTAACCCAAATGTCCATCAACAGAAAAATGGATAAACAAATTGTGGTACATACATACATAGGAATATTTCAGCTGTAAGAAGGAATGCAGTATTAACACACGGGATAACATGAATGAATCTTGAAGACCTTATGTTGAGTGAAGCAAGCCAGGCACTGAAGGGCAAATATTACATGACCTCAATGATATGAATTAAACAAATTGAGCAGACTCACAGAAATAGAATCTGGAAAACAGGTTTACAGGAGACAGAAAAGGAGAAGAAGGTTGTGAATCAATGCCCATATGGGCAAAATCTATGATAAGGTGGAAGGATGTAGTTGTTCAGTGGATGGGCATAACTGGTGCAGTGATACTACTGGGCTGGGCAGTTCTGGTCTGTAAGGGGGGGAGGGTGGGGAGGGTGGGTTAGACTGTACATGGAATTAGGAAGGGTTGGGGGAGGGAGCATGTGAACTCTGGGGATTTGCGGGTATGTGGTTGAAACTACAACGTTGGTGTAGCAGTTTGGAAGTTGGATGTAATTATGAATTCCAAAAACAGATATTGGATTATGCTTGTAAACTGGTCTGCTAATCTGGGCATGATTAAGTTATGATTAGGGCATTGACTGGGCCACATCAGTAGGGCGTTGAGCCCCACCCCTTGGTGGGTGGGGGAATCAAATATAGAAGGCATGAAAAAGAACAGAGTTGGAGCAGTTTTGATGTTGGAGTTCTGGTGAGGAAGGAGAGAAAGCCCCAGGATAGAGACGAGCCATTCGCCTGAGAGTTCACAGCTGGCCTTGTGGAGGAAACAGAGGAGATAAGCCCGGAGAGAAATGCAGCCCCAGGAAGAGAGGAACCAAAGAAGCCTGAACCCTGGCAAATGTCGGCAGCTGTCTTGCTCCAACATGTGGCAATGGACTTTGGTGAGGGAAGAAACTTATGCTTTATGGCCTGGTAACTGTGGACTTCTAACCCAAATAAATACCCTTTATAAAGACCAATCGATTTCTGGTATTTTGCATCAGCACCCCTTTGGTTGACTAATACAGTTGGGATGTTCTTTTGGCAAATATGGCGGGGGAGGGTTATTGATTTAAGGTGTTGGATGTGGGGGGCACGTGGGACAGGTCGTACTTGGAGCAGGCCTCTAGGGAGTGTGTAGCATTCATCTTGTCATAGTGTTTTGTATCAGGAGGTTGAGACTCACATAATGAGCAGGAAGGTGTTGGACTCCCATCCTGGGGAGTCCTGCTATGATCTCAAATAGAGGGGCAGAAGTCTCTTGAGAGCATAGGCAGTGCCTAATAGGGGAGGACAGGCCAGTATGCTAAGTCCTCAATTTTGTTGCAAGTAACTATGAATCTGGTCATTCAATTAGTTAATCTTGGTGGTTACCATGGGTCCCAAGGGGAGAGGGAAGGAGGAATAGAATAGATGGGACACAGGACATTTTTGGGGCAATGGAATTGTTCTACATGATCCTGCAAGGATGGATACAGACCACGCCAAACTTCATCAAAATCTATAAAAGTGTACAGTACAAAATATAAACCACAATGTAAATCATTGACATGGTTAGTAGCAATGTTTCAATATTTATACATCAATTATAACAAATGTACCATCCACATGTAAAATGCTATTAATAGGGGAAAGAGGAAAAGGGAGAGGACATTGGGTATATGGGAATCACCTATATTCTATATGTGACTTTTCGGTAACCTAAAGCTTCTTTGAAGACAAAATGAAAAAACTAAGACAGTGGGTGAATAAATGGAAGCAAATGTCACTGTACATACAAGAAAACAGATTTTACAGTGATGAAAGACATAATGTAAAATTTTTTTTAAATTTTATGTTTTTAATTTTTATTTTTTTCATTATTTAAAACTTTAAAAAAATTTGCACTTTGTTATTTTTTAAACCATTATTATTATATCATTTTCCTATTTATTGCATTTGGTTATTTTGTTGGCTTCAATTTTGAAGAAGTTTTGGATCACAGAAGGGTTACAACTGTGGCAGAGGAGGATCATTGGTGCGTGGTGTCAGAGAGGGAATATGCATGGGAGGAGGTTCACCTGGAGCATATCTATAAGGCATATGAATGTGCTCAAGTGTTCATGGGGCATTGTCACAGCGGGTGGAGATCTACACAATAACCAGAGAAATATTGAATTCTCATCCTGGGGAGCTCTGCCACATTCTCTAATGGGACAGCAAGAATCCTCTGAGTACAGGGGCAGAGACTAGTGAAGGAGGATGGACCATTGATGGGCCCTTGATTGTGATGACTGTACTTATGAACCTTTACTTCTGAAACTGAAAGGTAACATAGTATTATAGGGTGTGTAAGTGTTACCTCCTGAGAGCCTCCTTGTTGCTCAAACGTGGCCTCTTGCTACACCAAAACCCAGCACATAAATGCATTATCTTCCCCCGAGTGTGGGACATGACTCCTGGGTAAGTAAGACTCCCTGGCATCAAGGGATTACTACTAAGCACCAACTAGCAAAGCAACTGGAAAAAGACCTTGACCAAAAGGGGGAAAGGGTAAAGACAAATGAGTTTATATGGCAAAGAGACTTCAAAATGAGTCGGGAAGTCATTCCAAAGATTACGCTTATGCATTCTCAGCAGGCATTCATATACTGCCAAAATAAATATTGCCTCAAATAGCGGGGCTCCTGAGGGCTCTAGAGACATCCAGATGTTGTAAGCAGGGCAGACAGCTCAGGAGTTTGGTGCCCTGCAAGTGTGCCCTACTTTGGAATTTATGCTCCCCAGTGTGATAGAGTTGGGCTCAGTTGTGTTTTTTCCTACATAGGCTCTGCTGCCCCTCTATTTGAACCTACAGTTAGTACTAGAGTTGATAGTTATAAGTCCAACAGACTTAAATTTTTGGGCTGTCCATGTGCCAGTTGGGCCCTGAATCTCCAGTTCACTGGACTCACCCAGGACAACTCTAACAAGGAGAAGAAGACTGACAACATCTCAAGGAACAGAGAGAGTCTGCAACTGCAAGCAAGAAAATCCCATTCATCTGCCCCATGGGACCTAAGCCCCCTCTCAATTAGGGGTGGAGTGGGCATCACCATCACAGAATCCTCAAGATTGGGGAATGAACGATGGACTAGAGTTGACTGACAGTTATTCTACTGTAGACATGTTGTGATCCTAGCAATGGAAAAATTTCATCATTGATGTGGAGGCAGTGGCCACTGGAGGTTCTGAGGGGAGGGAGAGGGAAAAATAGGTGTAATTTGGGGGCATTTTTGGGACCTGGGAATTATCCTGAATGACATTTCAATGACAGATACAGACCATTGTTTATCGTGTAATAACTCACAAAAATGTGCAGGAGAGAGTGTAAACTACACTGTAAACTATAATCATAGCTTAGTGGCAATGTTCCAAGATGTGTTCATCAATTGTGACAAATGTACCACACTAAAGAAGGATCCTGCTGATGTGGGAAAATGTGGGAGGGCTAGAGAGTGGGGCATATGGGAATCCCTTATATTTTTTGTGTAACATTTATGTAATCTAAATTTCTTTAAAAAAAATAAAAAAGTATATTAAAAAGAAAAACAAAAAGACACTAAATGAGAAACGACATCGTTTATGTGCACCACAGAGTGTATGAGGCTCAAACACTCAAGGCACTTTGGGGTGTTAACCTTAATCCCCGCGTGAGGAGCCGAGGTTGCACAAAGGACATTACACACAACCTCCACCCTTTAAACAGGATTGTTTCTAAAATCACATCCTTCGATGGCCATGAGCGCGAGGATTGAGACTACACCTCCCAGCATGCAGCGTGGCAACGTCCCGAAGGAGTGGGGGGGGGGTGTAATCGACTGGAATGGTGCATGCCGGGAAGTAGAGTCTCCGGCTGTGAACGCAATTACTAGAAGGGTCTTCCCCCGCTCCTTGTCCGACGCCTCTCCGCAGTCCAGAAAACGCTAGACGCCAAAACAATAAATGAAGCAATCACTTCTGTGACTCCTTTTTTATAACATCCGGTTCCTTCCGCTGCAAAATCACTTTCGCAGCATTGAAAAAAAAAGCTTTCCTGCACACTTCCGTTTCCGGTGGAGTTGTTTCCGTGGTAACCAGAACGCGCAACGTTTTTGGCGGTTATGGCCGGGCTGAGCAGTAGGCAGATCCCCGATGGGGAGTTCACAGCGGCGGTGTACCGCCTCATCCGGGATTCCCGCTATGCCGAGGCCGTGCAGCTGCTGGGCGGAGAGCTCCAGCGGAGCCCGAGGAGTCGCGCCGGCCTGTCCCTGCTGGGCTACTGCTACTACCGCCTGCAGGAGTTCGCGCTGGCGGCAGAGTGCTACGAGCAGCTGGGCCAGCTGCACCCTGAGATAGAGCAGTACCGCCTGTACCAGGCCCAGGCCCTGTACAAAGCCTGCC
>JAQZBX010105127.1:0-10882 GCA_029593785.1 Cabassous unicinctus
ATGAGTAGAGGATGTTATTGGGGATGTTGAGCCAGGAACCACATTCTTTTTCAAACTTCCCCCATTCCATCTCTCCTGTTTTCTGAGAAAAACTATCAGAAGAAAAAGGATAAAATAGACTAAATGATACACTTTTTAAATATATGTTTTTCACTTCTCACTGCTTTTTCACTACAAAGATGATGCCCCTACAAATCAAATCCTTTGAAATGCTCTTTCATTGCCTGGGTTCCGTGGCATGGAGTCATCCTCACTATACTCTCTCCCTCAGATTGCTCCTTTTCCCTGATGAATATCATGCCTCGGGTTTGATTAGGTAACATCCTTTGAGTCTGTATGTGGATAATTTGTGACATATTAACCAGTGTGTTTTCATTCCAGGTGTTTCCTGTTATTCCATTACGCTTTTCTCATTGAGGCAAATTCACCCTAAGCCTTAGGGCCTAAGGCATCCATTGCTTCAGAGTAGGGACATTACAGTATATACAGTGAGAGAAAGAAAGAAAAGAGTCCATTTTTGGTGTCTGGAGTTCAAAATAGAAACAAATTAAATGTCTATCTATGTGAGCCTGGATGGATAAATTGTGATATACTCACATGATGGATTTTTATTACAGCTGTCAAAATGATCTACAGTTAAGCACAACAATGTTGATGAAGTTTAGCAATACCATATTAAGTGAAAAAAGGAAGTCCCCAAAGATTTCACAAGACATGATTCCCTTTTTATAGAATTTAAAACAATTATGATTTTTAAAAATTAAAAATTACTTTTTGTAGTCCATATATATATACAATAAAATAATGTTTTTAAAAAACTATATCATGTTGAACATAAGATTCAGGATACATCAGGTAGGGGGTGGCAGGGGTAAGATGGGGGGTGGAACACATGGTTAGACATAGGTTATTGTCAAGATATTAGCTTTGGTTTTGAATGGCAATGATTTGGGTGCCTATTACATTATTAAAAACAAATTACTAATTAAACCAGAGACCCGTGTGTGGACCAATGACAAGAGTGGCTCTTATAACAAAAATTATGAATAATCCACTTTTGTGCATCTAAGGAACAATTTAAAAATATTAAATAACAAAAGAATAAACTAGTAGCAGAGATAATCCTTTGAGAGAAACAGGTTTTGAATTTCCTTCTTCCTTAGCCCAAGAATCTGGGCATAAATAGTGGATGTAGGAGAAGAGTCTTTCCCATCCACACATTAATATAAAGATCTTTTGAATGGAAGAAAGTCAGTGAGGAAGATGGCAGTGAGACAGCATTGTGAGCTGGGAGCAGGGTTCCTGTGTCTGAACCTTCACTGGGAGGAGAACTGGGGGCAGGAGGAACCATGGATTTCCCAACTAGTTTAGGGAACCCAAGAAAAGACTGATCCTGAGGTCCTAGAAAGACCACAGGAATAATCACCCACAGCCTAGAATTATGTGGGATCAGAAGAAATGTCTACAGATGATCCTGAGGCAGACCTACTGAATTTTCTGTGGCTCCAGAGAGGGAGGTACCTGAGGGGCATGGAAGTAGCTCAGAAAGACCTGGACCTAGAGAGGGCTTGTGGTGAAGAATGAAGGATAATGCAACAACCATCTGCTTGAATACACAGCCAAGGACTAGACAGGATGTGGCACATCTGAGCAGATGCCAGTATCCCCCACGCCACACCAACCCCATTCTGGGGAAACTCTGGAAGCTCCCCAGAACTTGAATAGAACTCTGGAGAATAGGGAGGGACCTGAAATGAAAGTGAGGACAAGAAGTACCTAAGATTGAAATTCTACTGACCTGGATAGAGGCTTGAAGTAGATATTAGGTTTAGTTATGGAAGATTTAAGGAAATCACATTTCTTACACAACTGAGCTTGCAGCCTGACATATAAAACCCCTGCATATATAAGCTGCCAATCAAGCCCTATGGTTATCTAGGAATATGAGACATGGAGGCCAAGAATGCTGATTAGCCTTTCTAGGTTTTAGTTAATTTCAAGACCCCAATAAATTGGTTTGTACTGGCATTTGCCCCATAACTGGTTGTGTGATCTTCAACAAGTCTGTCAGCCTCAGTCTCATTTATATAAAATAAAGGTGATAGCTAGATCCTAGGACAAGTCCTGACCCTGCCAGTAACTCACTGTGTGACCTTGGACATACCTCTTCCCTTCTCTGGGTCTCTGTTTCATCTGTAATAGAAGGAAAAAAGGTTAAATCTACATGTTCCTTTAGCTCAACCAGTCTATAACTAACTTTCACATAGGCTTCTTAGGACTTCATATCCACAATGTGCAGCTAGTATTATCTGGTTTCACTAATTATTAATATAAGGGTAACTTTTATTTTCTTCTAAAATGTTTACATCCAAACTGGGTTTGTAGAGGGTCATTTAACCAAATCTAGATTCTGTTATTCAGATGGCCAGAAACAGCTGAGATGTTAATATTTAACCATGAATAATCAGCAGGATCAATTTTTGTTATTTTTCTAAATATTACTGGCCTGGCTGTCTCTGCTTGAGAACAGTTTCTAGGGTCATGAATATAATCAGACAGCCCTCTTCTAATTTAACCACAAAAAAGAGAAGGCGGGTCAATTTTTTAAGAGTCTGCATTTAATTTTTGGCTCCCTGACTATTCTAGTTATTTGCCTATGAAACCATGGATATGGGGAGATGTGGAGAATAGAAGGAAACATGGTGGCCACAGATCTGGTGAGCTAGGAATCTGGGGAGAGGGGAGCCAAGGAATTGGAATTCTCTATTAGGAGAATGTGGATACAAGGAAAAGAGAGGTAGTGGTGCATACTAAGAAATGTGTAGACTCATGGCCTGCAGTCTTAGGCACATGGAGCCACAGAGTGGTAGGATAGAGAGGACCTAAGAGCACAGGTTTTAGATTCAGATGGACAAGGGTTTGACCCCGGATGTGCCCCTTACAAGTTGTGTGACCTTCCTCATTTGTAAAAGGTGAGATGACAATAATATTACCTACCTCATAGGGTTGTTGTAAGGCCTAAATAAAAGGATACATGTAAAAGTTCTTAGCATAATGCCCGACACACAATAAGTACATAATAAATGGCAATTAATGCTCTGATTATTAATAATCACAATTCCATTGAATCCCAAAACTAGAAGGAACTCAAATTAGTCCTTTAATTGTATAAAGTTGAGACCAGAGGGGTGAAGAGACTTGTTTGAGGGCACACAACTTACTAGGGACAGCACCAATACTATGGTATGAAGTCCTGAAATCTTTTCCTAAGTTCTTTCCACCTCTCATCATATACCCTGGGTCATTGGCAGAATGGTGATGAGGGTCACTTTGGTCCTTTGTGTCCTTCTACCCCTTTCTTCCCCATTCTGGTGACTACTACAAAGCCCCAAGCGATTTTTCATGGGGGTAGATTTCAGTCCTATGAGTCAGACTACCCTTAGGAAAGATCATGGCAGAGAAGAGTACCATGAGCAACTTCCTCAGCAGCCAGAGCTGTCTTCTTTTGCACATACTTCCTGCACATCTATTTTGTTGCCTGCCTTGCTCTGCAACCCAGGAAGCCTGCAGCAAGTGACAGTACTCGTGGATTTGGTGCTGCCTTTAGGAGTGAAAAAGATTGTTGTAATTGTTTAAGATCTCATTGTTCCTTTTTTCAATAAGTTTTTCATCATCTCTACCAGCGAAGAAGATATCATTTTGTGAAGCAGTTATGGTGATATCCAAAGTAGATAAATAATAGTCCAACATGAGCAATGACAAACTAGAAAATATGTCAGAAATCCCACTGGAACAGGGTACTAGAGGTCTTTGGCTGTGCCAACTAATAACCACTTAGTTGTGGATGGTAGGGAGAACCCCAGGGTCACATGGGAGGGGCAGGGGGCAGTGGAAGCTGCAGGAGACACTTGGGGAGGCTTGGAGCAGCAGCAATTTATTCAGCTACAGGGAAGTATTTCAATACTTTAACAAGGGTACAACTTCAACGGACCATACTGTTAAATGTCAGCCCTGGATGTACATGTAGGGCTTTAGACATGGCATTGACAAAGGGGGACCAACCAGAACTGGGCCCTGAACTCTAGAAACTCACGTGTGAGATACCCATGCCAGCGTTCCAAGACACCTAGGCAGATACACGAATCTTCTATCTGCTGACAAGTGAGGAATTTAAAATATCATACTGTTCTCAAGGTTGAGAACTCTTTCTTCTGCTGCCTAGGCCTTCAAGAGCTCCGACTGGCAGACACCTCAGAAAGTTTAGATATTGTACTTAGTACTTTTAAATGAGATGTCTTTTTTTGGCATTGATTGATCTGATATTCTTTTGAATAGGAACTGAAAAGAAAGACCCTGGTCTGTGGGGCTGGAGGACAGCAATATCTGTTTAAACTATGACAATTTGCTGTATAGTCACTCTCCTTCTCCTTGTCTTATGTGGTAAGGCATTCCAAGAAACCACAGAAGTACTGAATCTTAACAATGACTCTCTAAGGTCATGCTTAACCAATGTTGTTTTGAAAAAGTAGAGCTTGTCAAATGCACTGCATAAAGATGATAATTAAATTAAATTAAATTAATCCCAAGAACTACTATTATGGGATTGGCTGATTACACAGGTAGCTAAGACCCACTAACTACCATTTTCCCTGCTGGAAAAGAAAACCACATTTTTCGTTATATACTGATAAGCAGAAAGAGCAATACAGCCCTGTCCACAGAAGGAACCCTTCTTTACATGTGCTGTAAGTTGGGATGCAGAACAGAGTCCTGGTGTGAGTTCAGGCCTGATTTCCTCCCCCCTGAATGCTCCTTGCTGTACTGTGCCACAATTAATCAAGCTTTCTAGGTTTTAGTTAATTTCAGGACCCCAATAAATTGGTTTGTACTGGCATTAATCCAGCCCTGATAATTCAGCAGCTGTATGCTTGGTAACTGCTGCAAGTTTGCACAGGATTTAGCAAGCAGGGAGCTGGGGGCGAAAGCATAAAAGAAACACTTGTTTTGCTTAAGTTCTATTAATGTTGGGGAAAGCTGAACTCTAAGTGACAGAAAAACATGGTTTAGCACATAAACTTTGTAACTGGGAGTTAGTTTCTCTGTGTTCTTTCTGTCTCCTCCCTAATCATGGGTAATTTGAAAACAATAAAATAAAATAAACCCAAACTTTAGTTTGCCATTTCTTTTTGTCTGATTGTTCTCAAGTTGTCTCAATTTCACAAGAGTCCCTTGAGGAATAATCACTGGAACCCATAATCTAGTAAAAAGGTTCATTTGGGTTTAGGGTTTTTATTTTCAAAGATATGATTCGTTGAGAATTTTTTTTTCTATTTTAGGACAGAGATGTTGCAGGAAAATTCAAAGGCAGGGAGAAGAGGGATCCTCAATAAGAGTAGCCATTTGAGGTTGCCTATGTAAATTAGCTGCTATGGAGAATAACCCCAACTACCAAGTCTTGCAGACTGTCAGGGCACAGCAATGTTTCTGGCACTTGGATTCCAGGATGTCCTGTGCCAGAGAAATACAGGTTGGAAGATACCAATAGACTTAGTGAATGGGAACCTGGAATATTAGTTTACAATCAAAGATTGTTAGAGCTTGAAGGAACCTGAGAAATCATTGGGTTCAATTCTTGAATTTTACAGATGCGGAAATTGAGACCCACAGGGACAGTGGCTTGGGATAGGACCCGTCCAAGGCAGAGACAGGACCAGAGCCAAGTGTCCTAACCCTCAGTTCAAGAATTCTTCCAGATTCTGATGCTGCTTCTCTTGTGGCAAGAACACTATATTTTCTCTAATAAGAAAAGGGAAAAAAGAGACTTGGACACTTGGTTATAGGGCTAATGTGAGAGTGGCTATTTAGAGTCTCAGAGTTTCTTGGCAAAGTTCCCTGGACGTGCAGATTCTCTGCTAGGTTTTTAAGTCCTCTAAACACAGAGAAAACTGGGGATGAGTGTTTGACTGTGTCTACATGATGCCTAAACATACAGTTGATTCAGTAAAAAAAAAAATTCATATTGCTGGCTTGGCAACACAACCAATTGGTGGACTGAATCTTTCACTTTTTAACCCCTTAAGAGGCAGTGTGGAGAAGAAAAAGCCCCAGACAGGCTCTCAGTAAATCTAGCTTCCAGACCTGGTTGTGCCTCTTATTTCCCCTCTCTAGGCCTCAGTTTCACCCTTGTAAATTAATCAGATTTAGACTAACTTGTCTCTGTGGTCCCTTAGAATTTTTACATTCTAGGGTACTATTCTATGCATACTTGTTTATTTTCACATATGGGGTGGTAAAGGATGGTATTCCTGTTTATGATCTTTGCTGTCTGCTTACGAGATCAGAAGCCCCACAGTTCTAGCGTGAGAAGAGATTTCTGGATGGTATTCACAGCCTATTTCAATTTCCCTACAAACCTGGCTTCTAAATAGGTGGCTCACTCCTCTCCCTGTTCCCCTCCCATAGTCTTTTTCTTGACAGGATGTAAAGAAGTCCAGTATTCAACTGACGGGAAGAACTCAGCATTACTGTCAAGGATCCTCCTGTATTTTGTCTTCTGACCTCAATAAGCTAGAGCCAACTGTTCATCAGTCCACACCTCCTTCCTGAATTACCCATGCCCAAAGGCTGGATAATTGGCCTGTGGGATTTTTCAAAAGAAGTAGGGAACAAGGAAGTAGTGTTGATTTATGATGGGTTCCATGTGAAGTGTTGAATCTACCCCTTCTGGTTAATTTCTGACTCTTGGCCTGTGAATAAGTTCTCCTGACTCATGCCACTGACCATCTCATTTACTTGCCAAATCTTTACTGAGTGTATTCAAACCAATGGTGTTCTGAAGCCAGTTTGTACCTGCTTGTGAGAGCCAATTGTGCACACCTCTTACCAAGTCTATATCAAATGACAACATGTTGTTCGCTTGAAATTGGCTACTTTGGATATATTTACACCACAGAAATGGGGACTTACTACAAATCAAGGCTTTTATTCTTCCTAGAGAGCCAGTGAAACCATGGATATGGGGTTTATCAGTTATCAGTACAGTATGCCACTGGTTCAAACTCAAATGTCTTCAGAAGCTAGGAAGGTAATATGAATGAGTAAAATAGGTCTGAGGGTAACAAAAGGGGACAATAGGGAGTCGTTGGGACTGTGGCAATTGGAGGGCACAAATGCTGTCTAAAAACATAGCCAGCCTATGTTGCCATGCAGAGATGTGGGCTCAGTGTTGTCAGAAATTCTAATTTTGCAAGACGAACTGGAAATTGAGATTTTTATGTGAAATTTTCTAATTATGAAATGTAAAGATTACTTGGAACTAATTTAAAATTTGAAAATATCCCACTTCAGGCAAGCAAGACCTGTGGATAAGTTCCTCTTAGACTTTGGGCCAACAGGATGTCATAGCTGCTTTCTGGGTCCTCTGTTTCTTGCTCTTATTCTCTGGATTATGGCTCCAAAGCTAAGTAGTCAGCATCTTTCTTAATCAGAAACAAGTCTCCCCTCCTTGAGGACTGAAAGAACAGGTCATTTGGATATGAGAATCTCCAGGTGACTTCTCATGATTCTACTTTGCCTTATGTCTTATTTTCTAGCCCATGTCCCATGAGGCTGGAGAACAGGATCCTATCCTCAAATTTGCATTTAACATTTTATGATATTCTCCAGGTACTAGTACAATATCTGGTGCCTGTGCACCTGTGTGTGAGAAGACAGTGCCTTTTATCTTGGCATCAGTTTCCTTACTGTTCTACTTGAAGGCATGTTGGCATTCTCCAAATCACTCCCAGCTTAGAAGAATAGGATGGGAAATCGGGCCAATCATTGGTTTACTCTTCCTGCTTTTATTATCACTCGCTTCTAAAGACAGGCAAACTGAAGGTTGCGTAGCTAATAGAGGAATTTACTGAAAGTGTTATAACTCTCACATTTGGGCTAAGTGGATGGGGATAGGGAGGGGAAAGTGAGAATGGAAGCAACTATTAAGCATCTACTAAATGTCTGGCACTCCACATGCATCAGGCAATTAAATCTCCACAGCAATATTATTATTATGACCTTTCTAGATATAAGGAAGCAGGCTCAGAGAGGTTATATGACTTATTGAGATACAAATTCAGATATGCTTGATTCCAAAGCCTTGATTCTTTTGAGTACATCTGAGGAGAACTGGATACTGTGGGTAAGACAATGAGACAGTAACATCTGTTTGTTCTGCTGAAAAAGAAAAATGGATAGTTCTGCTACCTGGTGGTTCTAGGGAACTGTGGATAACTTATAGTGTTATAGTTAGCTATCTAAACAAATGTGCTTCAGTGATTAAACATTCTATAGCAATAGAGATTTAAGGGAGGCAGTGTCTATTCCACCATCCTTGTTTCATACTGCATTTTTCTATGCATAGTATAACACTTTGGACATATCATATGTCCAATTCTTATTTATAATATCCTTTGTTAATGACTTTTACACAGTTTTGAAAGACTACTCAAAAAGGCAGTTAGCTATGCATTCTTCAAACAGAAGTGGTACATTTTATGTTTTGCCTGTATGTCTCATTCATGGCAATTGTGGGGCACACAAAAATTTTGAATCAAGGCTGGCTTTCTCTTTCATCTTTTAAATATTTAACCCTGCACACTATGAGTTTACCCTAATTTAATAAATATGTTTTTGAATTCTTTTTTACACCAAACCTTGCCTTTTCAATGGCCTTTATTACACATCTGGAGATGAGCTCCTCTGGGAAAAGAATCACTTAAAATTCAACCACAGGGGAGCAGATGTAACAAAAGTGGTTGAGCTCTTGCTTCCCATGTATGAGGTCCTTGGTTCAATCCCCAGTACCTCCTTAAGAAAACTTCAACCACAAAGATCTCAAAATCACAGAAAAACAAATCATTTTTATAAAAATACAATTCAGATATAACACGAAGCACAAATTCAAAATGTCTTGGGTTATTTTTGTTTACCACAATAACTTAAAGGCATAAATGAAAAATGACAGCTTAAATAAACAATAGAGTGAACCAAAAAGTACCTGCTTCTATTAACTATGTTTCTAATATTCAATAAGCTGCACTCTCTGTTGACTTCTCTGGTTTTCATAAAATACGAGAAAACAGAATTATTTTCACCGGTGGTATCAGTCAGAATAGGCTAGGTTATACTTCGAAAATAAGCTACCTTCAAATCTCAGAAGTTTAATACAACAAAGATTCGTTTATCACTGTCTAATCCCAAATGACTCTGCTGGGTCATATTAGTCATCGATATTAGTGGATTTGCACATATTAGGAAACCCAAGTTTCATTTCAACATACGCATCTATTATTCCTGTGGAAGCAGGAAGGGAACAGGGAAAATCATGCACTTGTTCTTAAAGTTTCCAACCAGAAACGGAACATCACTTCTGCTAAAATTTAACTGGTCAAAGCAAATAAGATGGTCATGCTTAAAGCAAAAGAGAGCAGAGAGTTAAAATAATATCAAGTGCTCAGAAGGAGGAAAGCTAAAAATATTTGGTGAACCATGCTGACGACACTAATGACAAGTGATTCTATTTTTTAAGCACTTTTTATAAATGGATATCAGAGAGACAAAAGAAAAAGCAACAATAAAAAAATTCAATATGACATATATTAGTCAGAGTTCTCTAGGGAAACAGGATAGGAGATATCTGTAAATAGTATGAGATTTTATAAAATGATCTCATGTGACAGTGGGGATGCACAAGTCCAAATTCCATTGAGCAGGCTGCAAGCCAGGGACTCTGATGAAGGTCCTTGATGAGTTCCCCAGCAGAAACTGGCTGTCTAAAGTAGAGATGAGAATTCTCTCTCTGAATGCTGAAATTACTTGTTCTTTCAAGGCCTTCAACTGATTGGATGAGATGTCACTCTTTGCTGATGGCAATCTCCTCAGTTGATTGTATATATAATCAGCCATAGATGCAAACAACTCATTGGTGATTAAAGTCCATGAAATGCCCTTGTATTACAATTATCCCAGGGCTTGCTTGACTAAACAACTGGGCACCATTACCTGGACAAGTTGACACATTAGGCTAACCATAAGTGTCCACCCCCTGTCAACTTGGCAGTCATATACATCACTTTGAACCACACTTAAACTCTAAATAAAAGCAATAACAGACATATTATATATATATGTATGTATGTATTTCTGCCTAACAATACTCAGCTGTCCTGCCTACGACCTGAAATGACCAGAATAGGGAGCAAGACCTTGGGTAATATTCACACTTAAACTTGAAATCCTTAAATACTACAACATGAAACTAATACAACATATATCATACGATAAGAGGAAAGTAAAGGGAAGAAAAAAGATATTCGTTTTATGTACAAATACAAACATACTCATAACAAAACAAGGAAGAAATATTCATGACCATTACAGTCCTTGTTTTTGTAACTGGTCACGTGGTGGAAGTTCATACTTATTACTACCTTCTTCCACTACTCCTTTCCATGTCCTTCAGCAAACACCGCAGCCGGCCTTGGCTCTTTGCCTCATGGGGTGACCCAGAACTTTATTCCTGAAGATTCTGGGCCATTGTTAGTCCTGCCTGGATGGGGTTATTACAATTTTTTCAGTGACTTTAATCATAGGGATGGTAATACTACGAGACGCCTTAGGGGATCGCCGGTATTCGAGGGCAGCTCTTCTTTACTTCCATTGTGTAGGTACAGTCCTATTTCTTCTTGATAGTCAGGATCAATCACCCCCTTCAGTATAGTAATTTGCTTATTTGCCTGTTGATTCAGAGGCATGAGGAGCCCACCATGGCCAGGTGGCAGTCCTAACTTCTAATTCAATGGAATCATTGTTGTGTTCCCTGATGGAAGCATGCCTCCTTTTG
>JAQZBX010105128.1:0-10882 GCA_029593785.1 Cabassous unicinctus
TTCTGTTTATTAACTAAGCAATTGAAACAATTTTATTAGTAACAATTTTGCTAAAATTTTCTGCTTTACCCACAGTTGAGCTAATTTCACTTGTGAATTATATATCAGGTTCAATTGCAAAAAAAAAAAAAAAAAAGGTCGATTGCAAACTGGAGAAAGACCTTGACCAAAGGGAGGAAAAATTAAAGACAAATTAGTTTATATGGCTAAGAGACTTCAAAGTGAGTCTGGAGGTCATTCCAGAGGTTATAATTATGCATGTCTCAGCAGGATCTAATTGACTGCCAAAGTAAATACTGCCTCAAATAGCAGGGCTCCTGAGGGCTCTGGAGACATCCAGACAACATAGTTAGGATAGGTAGCTGGGGAGTTTGGTGCCTTGCCAGTGAGCCCTACTTTAGAATTGATGCTCCCCAGTGTGATGGAGTTGGACTCAGTTGTGGTTTCCCTACACATGGCTCTTCTGGCCCTTCTATTTGAACCTATAATTAGTACTAGAGTTGAGAGTTGTACTTCCCAGAGACATAAATATTTGGGCTGTCCTTGAACCAGCTGGGCCCTGAATCTCAATGGAGTTGCAATACTTACTCTCCTGTTCATTGGACTCACCCAGGACAACTAACAAGGAGATGATGATGGACAAAAACCATCTCAAGGAACTGAGAAAGTCTACAACTGCAAGCAAGATAGTCGCATCCATCTACCCTATGGGATCAAGCCACACTTTCAATTAGAGGTGGATTGGACATCACCATCTCAGAATACTCAGGATTGGGGAATGAGCTATGGACTAAAGTAGACTTATTGGCATTCTGCTATAGACTTATTGTGATTCTAGCAATGGAAGAACTTATATCATTGATGTGAAGGAGGCAGTGGCCACTGGAGGTTCTGAGGACAGGGAGGGGGAAAAACAGGTGTCATATGGGGGCATTTTTGGACCTGGGAATTGTCCTGAATGACATTGCAATGACAGATAATGGCCATTATATATCTTTCCATAACCCACAAAATTGTGTGGGAGAGAGTGTAAACTACAGTGTTAACTATAATCCATGCTTAGTGGCAATGCTCCAAACCTTGTCCATCAATTTTAATGAATGTACCACAATAATGCAGGATGTTTTTTATATGGAAAAATGTGGGAGGTGTAGGGATTGGGGCATATGGGAATCCCCTGTATTTTTTATGTAACATTTATGTAATCTAAGTATTTTTTAAAAAATACAAAAATACACATATTTTTATTTCATCTAATACCATGTTCTAGGGTTTGCAAGATAGCATTGACATTTAAATAATAAATTTTTAGGTTACCTTTCACTGTTATCCATTTTGTAACAAATGAAGCACAAATCTGTTTTAAAAGTTCTTAGCCATGAGCAAACTGAGAAAGTTAAAGTAAGCACATATTAGGACAGATGAGAGAATTTTACACACATAGACTTGACTTTAGAATCACCTAGACACAATGCTCACAGTGTCTAGCCAATGCAGAAACTTTATGCAAAACCCTCCAGCTTAGTTCCTCCAGGAAAATCCCTGGTAACTGCTAAGTACAGGGTTAAGGGGTCCAGAGGAGCCCTGCCACCAACAAGACATGAATTTGGGCTGCTCTGGGGGTTGTATCTCATTAGTTACCTCCTGGCAAGGGATAAAACCCTGCAAGGGCTTTTTCACTGGAAGGACTGGAGTGTTACAAGGGAATAGGCAGGGAGCTAAGACTACTCAGGAACCATTTAATCTTTTTAATCTTAATTGATGACACATGTGGAGATTCTACAGGGTACAGGGGAAAGATTTAGTAAATGGTCTGCATTTCCTCTTCTGTTTAAGGAGATATGGCCTCATGGTCTCTGGCCCTCAGATCTGTCTGTTTTCTGCTTCCCTCTTACACAGGTTTATGGAATTCAGGGACTAAAACAGAGCCCACTCATGGCCATACTGTAGCCATGTGGTGTGGCAGGAAAAGATTAGCCTCTTTCTTTTTAGACTATCAGTAGCCAGGTTGTCCCATTTTCTGAGAAGACATGCCAATGGGGAATCTGCTGGAATGCTGGAAGAACCACCTATTATCCTAGCAAAGAATAAAACATGTGCATCAGTCTGGGGACATCCCACCACTAGATTTGAATGAAAGGATTGCTCACTAAGCCAGCATCCTGGAATCAGAGAGGCCTGCGTACTGTTCCCACATTCTGGGGATCAGGAGTCTTATGTCTCTGGACATTGGGGACCCTTTGCCTACTAACGTGATACTGCTGTGTGCCATATTCTGCTCAGACAGGGTGTGCTTGGCTGCCCTGTATCCCAAATGGTAAGGTTGGCCCTAAGAAGACCCTGCCTGACTATGTGAGTATCATTGATACCAAAGCTAAGATCCTACTCACTACTTCCATCTCTGAGTCTAAGCATGTGAAGCCAGAGCCACCCGCCATGCCCCAAGCAGACCTTACTGCATAAAAGGGTTTCTTTTGCAGCTGGATCTGGAGCCCCGGATGCTGCTCTATAAAGACTTTTAATAAAACTTTTTAAAAAGACACATGGCTCCCAGAGAAGCGGTCATAATTAATGCAGCATTTGAAGTCAGAAAGGTGGTTATCTTTAAGGAATGGGAAATATTTTTACTGCTAAATATTCTATTTAATACTTTAAAAATTGCCTCACTCCATGTATTCTCACTTCCAATATTTATGATTTAGTTTAATTTCTTCTCTATAGGAGAATAAGCACATTATCTCTATGTGAACTTTCTTAACTTTAAGCTCTGTATTTGAGAAGAAGCTCCTGGTGAGCTGTTGGCCTCATTAAAGCCTTTGTCCCAACTGTGAGGCAAGTCATTTTATGTCCAGGACTGACCTCGTGAGCTGGGTTTTTCCATCCATTTATTCACAAAGTAATTTTGTCCTTTCTGCTCTGATAAATTTAAAATCTAAAGTTGCTCCTTATCTTTAGCTGGCTAAGTTAAAATCTATTTCTGTAATATATGTTGGCTAATGGGAGCATTGATACATATATTAGCCAATATATATTGCTAATAATATATGCCCATTTTTTGTTGTGTATACAAATTTTGATTTAATTACAGTATTATTCAATTAAATTGAATCATACTTAATGTTTTAGTGCACCTCCCTTATTAGTACTCTTTAAAATAAATATTGATCATGTAGCAAGCTTACTCAATATACACAAAAAAGGAAGAAAGAGTGTAGATTAAAGGGTTGTATTATGTTTTGAATAAACTGATTTTGATTCATGAGGTGATGGTTCTCCTACAGCTTCAATTCCTCAATGAAGAGCTGTAGCCAAAACAAAATGGACAGTAGTCTTGAATAAGCAGATCTGCAATTAATAGCAAGGGTTCACTCAAGTATAACATGGTCTAAGTCAAATAATACAATGTCATACTATATTCTGAACCGATTGTACCAATCAATACACACATCATTAGTGTTTCAGAGTTTTCTTTGCACAAATTCTTCATTAATACTTTATATTGTCATGTATTTCAAATGTTTCTAATGTGCTTAGTGCAAGTGTATCACTGTACCTTTAAGTTTTAAACATATTTTAATGTTAATTTGGAATTCTCTTCTGTGAAAATACTGTCTACATTATTTGGACAGATACATTTTCCCAGTTATTTACATAGAATTATGAGTTTGTCTATACACTTTAAAAACTAGAATTCTCAACTCTAATATAATCAAATTTATGACACTTTTTCAACATGGTTTGTGTTTTCTTTCTTGTGTGAGAAATAGTTACTTAGCTTGAACTCAAGAAGGAATCATCCATTGCTAGAATCAGCCATTATAATTTTCCCTTTCATATTAGTCCTTTAATCTATATCATTTGTGTATAGTGAGAGATAGGAGTGAATTTTTTATACCTTATGAATATCCAACTTTCCATAAACCATTAAAGAAAAAGTATGTATTATTCAACTATAATATCTCCATCATATTTTGTGGTCCCAAATGACTGGGTGTCAATCTATGCCATTTATTCTGTTACTTTAATTATTTTACTTATTTCTGCATTCACAACACTTGTATTCAAACAAATATAATGTAAATTATATTTGGGTAAATCATAATTAAAATTGAGAAATATATGTATATTTTGTTTATGACTTCAAATGCTCCAAGGAAAGTAACTGGAAATCATTGAGTTTTTCATATGGATATTGTGAAATCAATATTCTTTGAAAAAATAGTGTTTTAAGGAACTAATTCTAACCAAAATGCTATTATGCTATTAGAAGTAATAAATATCAATTGAAATATTTGCCTTAGAAACTGGATTTCAATGGAAGAAGTCAATTAAAATGATTGGTTTTGATTATGATTGACTTCTTTTATATTTTTTTATTTTTTGTTTTTTTAAGAAGCATTAGATTGCTTACATGCTACATGAAAAATATAGGTGATTCCCATATTCCCCATCCCCTTCCCAACCCACATTAACATCTTTTATTAGTGTGATACATTTGTTACAATTGATATTGAAGCATTGCTACTGATCATGGACTATAGTTTACATTTTAGTATACACTCTGCTCCACACAATTTTATAGGTTATGACAAAATGTATAATAACCTGTACTGTCATTGCAATGTCATGCAGGACTATTCCAATGTCCCCAAAATGCCCCCATATTACACCTATTCTTCCCTCTCCCTCTTCTCAGAGCCTCTGTTGATCACTGCCTATATATCAATGATAAAAGTCCTTCAATTGCTAGAATAATAATAAGAATAATAATAAGTCTATAATAGAATAGTAATAAATCTAATTTAGTCCATTGTTCATTCCCTAATCTCAAGGATTTGGGGATGGTGATATCCACTCTGTTTCTCATTGAGAGGGGGTTTAGATACCATGAAGCAGATGGATATAGTTATACTCTATGTTCCTCGGTATGGTCGTTATCCATCATCATCTCTTTGTCAGTTGTCCTGGGTAAGTCCAATGAACTGGAGAGTGGGTGTTGCAGCTCTACCAAGATTCAGGGTTCAACTGGCACATGGACAGACCAAAGATTTAAGTTTCTGGTACATATATTTAACAAGTCTTGTGATAATTAAAGGTACAAATAAATGGGGCAAAAAGCCATGTGCAGTGAAACTAAAAATGAATCTTACTTACTCTGTTACACTGGGGCTCAAAAATTCCAAAGACCCACTGACAGGTTGCCAATTTCTGAGCTTCTCTGCCCTGCTTATAATGTCTAAATTTCTCTGGATCCCTCAGAAGCCCTGTTATTTGAGGCAATGTTTGCTGTGGCAGTCAATGAGATCCTGCTGAGACTTGCATAAGCGTAACCTCTGGAACGACCTCCCGACTCACTTTGAAATATCTTAGCAATAAAAATTCATTTGTATTTAATATTTCCCCCTTTTGGTCAAGGACTTTTTCCAGATGTATTGCTAGGTGGCACTTTGTAATAGTCCCTCAGTGCCATAGAAGTTCATCCCCAGGAGTCATGTGCCACACCAAGGGGAAGGTACTGCGTTTATATGCCAAGTTTGGCTTAGAGAGAGTCCACATTTGAGTAACAATGAGGCTTTCATGAGGTAGCTTTTAGGCAATATATAATACTAGGTGATGTTTAAATTTCACAAGAAAATGTTTATTAGTGCAATCATCAATATCAAGGGCCTGGCATAATGACCTGTCTTCCTGCACTAGTCACTGCCCATGTATTCAGGAGATTCTTGCTTTTCTATTAGAGAATTTAGCAGGACTCCCCAGGATAGGAATACAATATTCTGTTAGTTGTTGTGTGGGTCTCCACCCACCAAGACAATGCCCCATGGACACTTGAAAATATTCATATGCCTTAGAGACCTGTCCAAAGTAGTCACCTCCCCTACACATCCCCCATCACTAAGAGCCTGTACCAGTAATCTTCCTCTGCCACAGTTCTGACCCTTTGTGATCCAAAACCTCTAAAAATGAAGCAAAAAAAACAATAAAATTAATAATAAGATAAAATAATAATTTCAAAAATAAGAAATAAAATACAAAAATAAAAAATAAAAATGAAAAATTGAAATAACGTACAAAATATACATTGTGTCTTTCATCACTGGAAGATCTGTTATCTTGTATGTACACTGAAAATTTCTTTCCTGTATTCTCCCAATGCCTTGATTTTTTCATTTAATCTTCAAAGAAGCTTTAGGTTATAGGAAAGTCACATAGAAACTATAGAGGATTCCCATATACAGAACACCTCCCCTATTTCACCCTCCCCTAATAATAATAACATTTTATAAGTGGATGGTACATTTGTTACAATTGGTGTACAAGTATTGAAACATTGCTGCTAACCGTGGTCAATGGTTTATACTATGGTTTACATTTTGCACCATACACAAGAGGTTTTAATGAAATTTACAATGTACTATAACCATTATTTCAAGGTCATGTGTAAAAATCCTAATTCCCTAAAAATGCCCTATGTTCCCTCTATTCTATTCTTCCCTCTGCCTCCCCTTGGAACCTATGGTAACCACTAAGTTTCAATTTTTGAACAATAACATTTATAGTTACTTGCAATAATATTGAGGGCTTGATATATTGGTGTGTTTCCTTTTATTAGACACTGCCTATGTTCTCAAGATATTCTTATCCTTCTCATTCAGAACACTGCAGGAATCCTCATGATGGGAGTTTAATATTTTGTTGTTTTTGTGTGGTTCTCCACTCAATGAGATTACACACTACGAGAAGATGAACACTTCATATTCAATAAAAGCATGCCCCACGTGTGGTGTATCCCTCATATCCTCCCCACTCCCAATGCTCTGTACCAGTAACCCTTCCCCTGCCATATATGACAAAAGAACATTCCCACTATTGTAGTTTTAACTACAGACCTGCAAATCCCCAGAGTTCACATCTTTCCTCCAACCTTCCCCTCAGTTCCATGGATAGTTCAACCCAATCTCCCCACCATACTTGCCCTCACACACAAGCATTGTCAAAACCAGTCACATCACTGCACCACTCTCATGCGCATCCACTACACAACCACATCCTTCCACCTTATCATAGATTTTGCCCATGTGGACAGCAGCTTACCACCCTCTACTCCCTTTCTGTCTCCTGTAAAACTATTTTCCAGACTCTAGCTCTGAGAGTCTGCTCAATTTGCTTAATTCATATCAATGAGTTCATGTAATATTTGTCCTTCAGTGAATGGATTATCTCATTCAATGTAATGTCTTCAAGATTATCCATTTTATCCTGTGTGTTAATAGTGCATTCCTTCTTACAGCTGAATAATTTCCCCATTGTATGCATATGCCACAGTTTGGTTATCCATTCAATTGTTGATGGCCATTTGAGTGGCTTACAAATTTTGGCAATAGTGAATAATGCTGCTATGAACATTTGTGTGCATATAGCTCTTCGTGTCCCTGCTTTCAGTTCTTCTGGGTATATACCCAGCAGTGGGATTGCTGTATGGCAGTTCTATAGCTAGCTTGCTGAGTAACTGCCAAAATTACTTCCACAGAGACAGCAGCACTCTACAGTCCCACCAGCAATGGATAAGTTTTCCCTTTCCACCATATACCCTCCAACACTTGTAGTCCTCTGTTATTTTAATAATCACCAGTCTAATAGGTGTAAGATGATAATCATTGTAGTTTTGATTTGCCTTCCCCTAACATCTGGTGATATTAAACATCTTTTCATGTGCCTTTTAGCCATTTGTATTTCTTCTTTGGAAAAATCTTTATTCAAATTTCTTGCCCATTTTTTAAATGAGTTGTTTGGCTTTTTATTATTGAGATGTAGGATTTCTTTATATATGCTGGATATTAGGCCGTTACCAGATAGATGGCTACCAAATATTTCCTCCCATTGTGTAGTCTGCTTTTTCACTTTCTTGACAAATTCCTTTATAGTACAAAAGTTTTAAATTTTGAGGATGTCTCATTTATCTATTTTTTCTTTCATTGCTCAAGCTTTGGCTGTAAATTTATGAAACAATTTCCTACTACAAGATCTCTTAAATGCTTCCTGACATTATCTTCTAAGAGCTTTATGTTCTTGGCACTTATATTTAGATCTTTGCTCCACCTTGAGTTGATTTTTGTGTAAGGCATGAGATGGTGATCTTCTGGATATGGATATCCAGTTCTCCAAGCACCATTCATTGAAGAGTCCATTCTCTCCCAGATGACAGGTTTTGGTGGCCCTTGTCAAATATCAGTTGAATGTATATGTGAGGATTTATATCAGAAATCTCAATTCTGTTCCATTGGTCACTATGTCTACACTTGTGCCAATATCATCCTGTTTTGACCACTGTAGCTTTGTAGAATGCTTTAAAGTCAGGTAGTGTGATTCATCCAATTTCATTTTTTCTTTTTTAATATATCTTTGGCTATTTGATGCCCCTTGCTCTTCCAATTAAATTTCATAATTAACATTCCTAATTCAGTAAAAAATACTGCTGCACATTTTTGGGGATTGCATTAAATCTGTAGATCAACTTGGGTAGGACAGACATGTTAATCATGTATAGTCTTCCAATCCATGAACATGAAATATTCCTAAATTTCTTTAAGTCTTCTTTGATTCCCTTTAACAATGTTGTGTAGTTTTCTGTGTACATGTCTTTTACATCTTGAGTTAAGCTTATTCCTAGGTTTTTTATTCTTTTACTTGCAATTGTAAATGGATTTTTTTCTTGATTTCCTTCTCAGATTGCTCATTATTGGTGCAAAGAAATGCTACTGACTTTTGCATATTGATCTTATATCCTGCTACTTTACTGAATTTATCACCTCTAGAAGCATGATTGTAGATTTCTCAGGGCTTTCTGTGTATAGGATCATCTCACCTGCAAATAGTGAAATTTTTCCTTTTCTCTTTCCAATTTGGGTGTCTTTTATATCTTTTTCTTGCCTAAGTGCTTGAGCAAGTACTTCTATCACAATGTTAAATAAGAATGGTGACAGTGGGCATTCTTGTTATTTTCCAGATCATAGACAGAATGCCTCTGAATATGATGTTAGTTGAATACAGATATGATGTTAGCTGTGGGTTTCTTATATATGTCCTTTATCATGTTGAGGATGTTTCCTTATGCTTTTATCATTTGAAGTGTTTTTTATCAAGAAAATATATTTTGCCAAATGCTTTTTCTGCATCAGTAGACATGATCATGTGATTTTTAAAAAAGTATGTTAATACAATTTTATTATGTGGATCCATCCTTGCATACCAAGGATCTAACACATTAGTCAAGGTGTATAATTCATTTCCTGTTTTGTTGAATATGATTAATAAGTATTTTGTTTAGAATTTTAGCATCCAGTTTCATTAGAGAGATCGATCTGTAGTTTTCCTTTCTTCTGGTGTCTTTATGTGGCTTTGGTGTAAGGGTGGTGCTGGCATCATAGAATGAATTAAGCAATGTTCTCTCCACTTCTAATTTTTTTTTTTTAAGAGTTTAAGCAGGGCTGGTGTTAGTTCTTTGCAGAATGATTAGTAGAATTCAGCTGTGAAGCCATCTGGTCCTGGGCTCTTCATAGTTGGGAGGTTTTTGATGACTCATTCAATCTTTTCATATGTGATTGGAATATTGAGTTCATCAATTTCTTCTTTTGTGAATGTAGGCTACTTGTATGTTTCTAGGAATTTGTCCAGTTTATCTAAGTTATCCATATGGTTGGAATATAATTTTTCAAAGTATCCTCTTATGATTCTCTTTATTTCTGTGGGATCAGTGGTGATATCCCCTTCCTCATTTTTATTTTCTGTATTTGAAACATCTCACTTTTTTTTCTTTAATAATCTAGTAAACAGGTGGGTAGATTAGGAAGGACAGGTTAGAATACCCAGGACATGTAAATATGATTCTTGTCATTCCATGAGCCAAGACAGGGAAGAGTCATATGCCCCAGGGGGTGGGGAGGAAGGAACAGAAAAGATCAAATGGGGTATGTAGTGGGCATGGGAAATTTTCTTCATTACCTTACATTAATGGACACAGGACATGGTAAATATCATGAAAAATTATTAAACTGTACAGTCTAAATTGTAAACTAGACTGTAAACCACTGAAAATTTTTAGTTGCTATACTTTACTATCTGTATAACAGTTATAACAATGATAACATCCATAAAAAATAAATAAAGGTTTTAATATGGGGTGGAGAAGGGAGAGGGAGGTTGGATATGTGGGATTCTCTAGTATTCTGTGTGTGACTTTGCTGTGACCTAAAACTTCTTTAAAAATTAAATTGAAATTTGGGAGACACTGGAGAATGAGATGGGGAAGGTGTCACGATACACTGGAAATCTGATATTACAGTGATAAAAGGAAAAAAGAATAATTTCTTTTAAAAAAGGATTTTTTTGGTTTTTGTTTTTTTTCCCCACTTTTTCAAATGTCCCAATCCATTAATTATATTTCATTTTTAGTTTAGCTTCCTTTTTTTTTTCTTCTGAGTCTCCTTGTACTTATTTCTTGCATTTAAAATTATCATTATTATTTCTTTTTTCTATTAATTGTATTTTGTTATTATATTGGCTTCATATTTGAGGAAGGTTTGGATCACAGAAAGGTTACAAGGGGGGCTGCAGAGGATCATTGGTGGGGGGTGTCTGGGATGGGGGATTCATGGGAGTAAGTCCATCTGAATATACATGAAAGATATATAAAATTGTTCAAATGATCAAGGGATGGGGCATGGTCATGGTGGGTAGACAATTACTCTATAAATGAGGGAATTTGAATTCCAGCCTGGAGAGTTCTGCTACATTCCCCCAAGGGAGCAGCAACAGTCCTCTGAGTGCAGAGGCAGTGTCTGGCAAAAGAGGATGACCCGCTGATGGGTTCTTGTTATTGAGG
>JAQZBX010105129.1:0-10883 GCA_029593785.1 Cabassous unicinctus
AAAAAAAAAAAAATGTCCCTAACTTAAAATTTACCATTTTAACCAGTTTTAAGTTTGCAATTCAGTGGCATTAAGTATGTTCACAATGTTGTGTAACCATCACCACTATCCATTTCCAGAATGTTTTCATCACCCCAAAAAGAAACTCTGTGCCCACTAAGCAATAACTCGCCATTCCCTCCAGCTCCCAGCCTCTGGTAACCTCTAATCTACTTTCTGTCTCTATGAATTTGTCTGTTCTAGATGCCTCATAAGTGGGTTCATACAATATTTGTCCTTGTGTGTCTGGCTTCTTTCACTTGGCATAAAGCTTTTGAGGTTCATCCATGTTGTAGCATATTTCAGAACACGATTCCTTTTTACGACTGAATATTATTCCACTGAGTGCGCACACCACATTTTGTGTATCCATTCATCTGTCGATGCCATTGTGGACAACGCTGTGATGGACACTGGTGTGACCCCCCCTTGTTTTTGATACATGTTCTTCCCTCGGCTCGCCTGATGCAACTCTTGTTTCTCCAACTTTCTGTTCACCTTTTCTTTGCAGGTTTGGACCTCAGATTTCCCTCTTCTCACTTTTAAATGCAATATCCTCAATTGCCTCATCCCTGTGCATAGTTGCAACAGCATCTTACATGCTCGGCAACTTCTCCGTGTCTCCAGACTCCCCTATCCAATGGCTTTCTGCTCAGCCCCGCTCCGGCTGGGCACAGGCACCTCAAAATCTAAAGCTCCAAGCCCACGTTTCTCTTCTTCTCGTGCTGCCTTTCTCGCTGATGGCTTCGCCCTCACTACAGCTGACTAAACCAGAAACAGGCCATCCTCCCTGACTCCTCCCACTTCACCATCCCTACATCTCATCCATCGCCTCGGACCACGGCTTCTGCTTCCTGAATGACTGGCCATCTCTCCCCAGCCCCTTGCAATCATGTGAGTCCTTTCCCCACATTTGAGACTGGGGCTGCAGGTGCTCCTGGCCAACAACACCACACACTTGGATTTCTTCCGGGCCTTTCTAAACTGCTTCCCGAATTGCACCCCTGCCTACAGTCCTGTCTTCCCTCTGCAGCTAGAGTTCGTTCAATGAGCAAATCTAATCATGCAGATTCCCTGCTTCATACCCACCACCACCTTCCTATTACTTTTGGGACAGAATCTTAACTCTTTCACTTGGCATCCACGTGCCTTCATGGTAAGGCCCCTGCCTGCCATTCCAGACTCTTCTGACATTTCTCCCACTCACCCCTACACCCTAACTCAAGCTAAAGTGATATTTTCAGTTTTTCAACCATCTTCCCAGCTCACCCCAGCCCTTCACCTGGAAAGCGTCACCAGTGCTCTGTACTTGGTTAACACCTCCGCCTGCGTCAGGTCGTAGGTTGAAGATTGCCTCCATCACCCCAGATCCCTGTCAGTGCCACCACTGCCCACCCCAAAAGCCAAGTGCTGAGCCCGCCCTGTGCGCGCGCCTCACTGCATCCTGATCACCACTGCTCAGACTGCTTGTCTGTCTGTCTTCCCCACTAGGCCTGATGGCAGGAATTGCATCTTATTTGTTGGCGGGTTGCTGGTGTCCCCAGAAGGCATTCAAATCTTTCTTGGACTCATGGGCTATCTGAATTTAGAGAGAAACAAGTCAGAGTCCTTTGGACAGGTTTATTGGTGCTGAGCAGTGTCCCCCACAATCCAGACGGCTTCTGGCACAGGCGGGGTGACATCACTCACTCCACCAGGCCCCACCACCAGACCAGGACCGGTTAACATCGGTTCATTCTGGAACGTGGCTCGGCAGTGAGCTGCAGCCACAAGTGGGCAGGCTGTGGGTGTGGGTCAGGCTCTCTGGAACGTCTGCTTGCACACTTGGCCTTCACAGAACATCTCCTAAGGATAAGGAGGAAGTGAAGAAAGATGAATTGACATGGAAAAATCGTAAAGTGAGAGCCTTAAATCAAGGCTCCTTCCATGCCCTGCGTGGGCAAGTTCCTGGAAATGCAGGAGAACGATGTAAACCGTTTGAACATTTCCTCTTATAGCCAACTAATCCAAATCCTCACATCCTTGTATTTCCACATGATATTTTGGGGGAGGCCAGTTTCTTATTTTTTATTGTTATAAGAGGGTGAGATCTGATGATCTAGAATCAAAATATCTCCAATGCCTTTGTCATTGAAAACTACCCCTAGCCCGCCTCAAGTTAAATGCGTTAATTTTGCTTCCATAGCTCTCACTGAGCTTTCACAGGTACAGTGAGGCAAAAAGGTGTAAAGTTGAGAGCATGTATTCTTGTCAGACCTGGGGATCTCCACTCTGCAGCCTCAGGGACTCTCTAAATTTCAATTTCTTCACCTGTGAATGGGAACAGTGGTGCCCCTTCCACAGGAGTGTGATGAAGTCTACATGAAATAGTGCACTGAAAGGACTCGGCGCTCAAAAACGTGAGCTCGCGTGTTATACACGGCAGAAAGGAATTCTTATTTTAAAAAGCCACGATTAAACCTTGAGGGACAGTTTTATACCTTTTAAATTATATTTTTAAATTACTGATTAGGTTGCACATTCATGCTGTGCTAGTGACACGGTAAAACTGATATAACAAAGTAGCAAGAGGCAAAGATGTGTCTGCCCCTGGCAGCAGGATCCCATCTGAAAATCACACTAAGGAAGCAAATCAGCGTCTGAAAAAGACTTCAAGCAATAGCCAGGAAAAAACCCTGAAACAATATTCCTGGGTCCTTAAATTTAGGGACAGTTTTACTAAGATGGCAGCCCATCAAACGGATGGAAAATTATGCAGCCAGTTTGCTATCCTATTATATACAGTCAATAAATACGGAGTGAATTCAACAGGAAAACTATTTAAAAGCCTGGAAAACATTGTTGGTGGGTTTGTTTGTTTTTTTATGTTAAGTGAAAAGGAAGACTATTTGGCAGAAACTGGAAGGTGACATGCAACATTGAAAACAATTGGGTTGGGAGGGTAAGATTTTGATTACAGTTTCCTGTTAAACATTTTCTTTAATATTTTATCAACTCATCAAACATAAGAACAGAATGTAGCGAGTACCAAGTGGAGCTCGTTCCCTTCGAGCCAATGGGTCCAGCCTCTGTTCTTCTTTTCCCCCTTCTGGACACAGGTGAGTCTGTCATTGTCCCAGGTGACCAAACTCTGCATTAGGGAGGGGAAAAAATGTCAGTTTGCTCTGGCAGGATCCTAAGGACTACTAAGCAGGATGCCAAGTAAACCTTGCAAAATGAAGAGCCCATTTGTTACTTTAATTTTTACCTTGCATTTTCTGTTATCCAGGCCTTTGTTATCTTCATCAAATTCTTCTCCAACTTTAAATTTAACAAGGTAGTTCCTTAGGCTGCTGTGTGTGTGGATGGCAAAAGAATCCCCATTTTGTTCAATCACTTTCTGTGGCTTCAGCAACTTGGCTATCATACGAGTAGCAAAGTCGATACCTTGAACATAATTTTAAAAACAAATGAAAATAAATCAACGTTCGCTTGAGATGCAAAAGCTACAAATTTGGTAGCCGTCCTCAAAATCATTGCACTTGCTTGCATGTGTTTCTTTTACAACTTCAGTGTAGTTTGCTGCTGAAATCAGATCTATAGGGGCAGCCATCCAGGCAAAACTCCAGCCCAAGGCTGGTTAAAAACTCGAGGAGCTTTCAGGAAAGGGTCAATAGGCTGCCTGCGCCTTGGGTGAGAGATTTGAAGCTGGGCGTGGCAGAAGCAGTTCTGCGAATCCCCTCGGATGCTGAGGTACAAGGAGGCCAAGGGGGGCAGGCTCCGGCCCCCAACCCAGCCTCAGTCCGAGCCACTCTGCCTTTTTCTGCCTTATGGATCGACACTTTGAATTAAGACACCATTTGAACACCCTCCCTCCCCAAATAAAAACCTTCAAAACAAGCGCAATCATGTAAATACTACTGTACATTTAGAAGACTTTAATAAGCTTTTAAAAAATCATACACAGAAACGTGGAATTCTCAGAAGAGCAAGGTTTGGGGATAGATAGTGGATTTGAATGCCAGTTCCACTTAGTAGCTTTGAGCACATCGCATAGCTAGCGATAAGGATTGCTATTTTTCTTACTGTGTGTTTGTGTGTGTAACAAAATTTGCCATTTTAACCATTTCAGTGGCATCGCTTTTACAATGTTGTTCTACCATCACAATTCCCCATTACTAAAACTTAGTCATCAACCAAAACAGAGAGTCTTTATCCACTGCTCAGTAACCTCCCATTCCTCCTTCCCCCAGCCCCTGGTAACCTGTCATCTACTTCTGTCTCTATGGATTTGCTTATTCTAGATGCCTCACGGAGTGGAATCATACAATATTTGTCCTTTTGTGTCCAGTTCATTTCTCTCACCATGATGTCTACAAGGTTCATCCACGTTGTAGCTTGTACCAGTACTTCATTTCTTTTTACAGCTGAATATTATTCCATTATATGGCAATACCAAAATTGTTTATCTAGTCATCTGTTGATGAACACTTGGGCTGCGTCCATCTTTTGGCTAGTGTGAATAATGCTAACATTGTTGTGCACATATCTCTCTGAGTCCCTGCTTTCAATTCTTGTGGGTATAAACCTAGGAGAAGAATTGCCAAGTCATATGGTAATTCTATATTCAACTTTCTGAGGAATTACCAAAGAGTTTGCAGAGGCTGCACCATTTTACATTCCTACCAACAATATACAAGGGTTCCTAATTCTCTGCATCCCCACCAACACTTGTTATCTTTAGTTTTTTTTTTAAATAATAGTCATCCTAGTGGGTTCAAATGGTATCTCATTGTAATTTTAATTTGCATTTATCTAACGGCTAATGATGCTGAGTATCTTTTCATGTACTTATTTGGCATTTGATTATCTTCCTTGGAGAAATATCTATTCAAATTCTTGGCCCATTTTTTAAATGGTTTTTTTTGTTTACTTTTTTGTTGTTGAGTTGTAGGCATTCTTTATTTTATTCTGGATATTAAACCCTTATCAGATATATGGTTTCTAAATATTTCTCCCATTCCATAGGCTGTCTTTTCACTTTCTTGATGATGTCCTTTTTTTTAAAAAAAACAATTTTATTGGTACATATTAATAAAGCATACAGTTCATCCAAAGTGTACAATCAATGGTATTTGGTGTATTCACAGAGTTGGGCATTCATCACCTCAATCATTATTAGAGCATTTTCACTATTTCAACAATAATAATAACAATAAGCAAAAAACAGACAAACAAGTAAACAAGAAAATTCTTGACCTCTCAATCCCTATGTTTCCCCTGCTGTACATAGTTGCAATTTCTGGCTATTCTTACATAGTTATTTATTTATTGATTCAGCAGTTTTCTGAGATATATTCATATACCATACAATCTATCCAAAGTGCATAATCAATGGCTTTTAGTATAATCACAACGTTGTGCGTTCATCACCACAAAAAATTTTAGAACCATTTCCTTACTCCAAAAAGAAAAACTCCACAGCCCTTAGCACACCTTCCCCAGTGCTACATAATCACTAATCTAATTTCATCTTTATAAAGTGATTTATATTTATATTCTATATAAATGGAATCATACAATATGTTACATAATATATTTGGTTCAAAGTAGCGCAATCATACAGTATTTGTCCTTTTGTGTCTGGCTTGCTTCACTCAGCATAATGTCCTCCAGGTTCATCCATGTTGCCATATGCTTTACAACTTCATTTCTTCTTACAGCTGCATAATATTCCATCATGTGAATACACCACAGTCTGCTTATCCATTCATCAGTTGACGGACACCTGAGTTGTTTCCTACTTTTGGCAATTGTGAAATAACGCTGCTATGAACATAGGAGTGCAGATGTCTGTTCGTGTCACTGCTCTCAGTACTTCTGGGTATATACCCAGTAGTGGTATTGCAGGGTCACGTGGCAAGTCTATATTCAGCTTCTTTAGGAACTGCCAAACAGTCCTCCACAGTGACTGTACCATTCTATATTCCCACCAACAGTGAAGAAGTGTTTCTATCTCTCCACATCTTCTCTAATATTTGTAGTTCTCTTTTTAATAGTGGCTATTCTCATAGGTGTGAAATGATATCTCATTGTAGCTTGATTTGCATTTCCCTAATCGCTAGTGAATATGAAAAATTTTCACGTGTTTTTTTTTAAAAAAACCTATTTTATTTAGTATTTATTTTTCCAAGTTTATACATTCACATCATTTAGAGTCAAATACTCCTACTTATAACGAAAAACAACAGTCCACTGACCCCTTCCTCCATTTCCTGCTTCCCAAAGGTAACTACTTTAAATTCTTTTAACTAGTGTTTGGCTATTTATCTCCATCTCTGAAAATAATATTGTTAATTCTTGATTTTCCACTTTTAGACACTTCATCTCTCTTTTACACACTTTCCCTATAGCCTCTCACACACACAACCATACACACACACATCCCATTCATCCATCTTCCCCAAATACTTGTATCATAATTTTGATGAGAACAATGATTACTTTTTTTTTTTTAGTAGCAATGCTTCAATATTTATTCATCAATTGTAACAAATGTACCACACAATTGTTAGATGCTATGAATTGGGGAAGATGTGGGAGGGAGAGGGGTTGGGGTATTTGGGAATCCCTTGTACTTTCTTTTCCTTTCTTTCTTTTTTTTTTAGTTTATTTTGTACATTTAATCATTGAAAATATAAACAATTAAAAACTGAAAAGTAAACACAGATGAATAAATATATACATTTCTCAATTAAATGTACTGGATACATATAAATTTTTTTTTAAATCAAACAATATGTTACACAATATATTTGGTTCATAGTAACGCATTCATATAGTATTTTTGCCATTTGTATTTTTTATTTGGATAAATGTCTATTCAAGTCTTTTGCCCATTTTTTAATTGGGTCATTTGTCTTTTTATTGTTGAGTTGTAACATCTCTTTATGTATCATGGATATTAAACCCTTATCAGACATGTGATTTCCAAATAGTTTCTCCCATTGAATTGGCTGCCTTTTCACCCTTTTGACAAAGTCCTGTGAGGTGCAAAAGCGTTTAATTTTGAGGAGGTCCCATTTATCTATTTTTCCTTTTGTTTCACATGCTTTGGGTGTAAGGTCCAAGAAACCACTACCTACTACAAGGTCTTGAAGATGTTTCCTTACATTTTCTTCTAGTAGTTTTATGGTTCTGGCTTTTATATTTAGGTCTTTGATCCATTTTGAGTTGATTCTTGTATAGGGGGTGAGATAGGGGTCCTCTTTCATTCTTTTGGTTATAGATACCCAGTTCTCCCAACACCATTTGTTGAAGAGACTGTTTTGTCCTGTTAACATTAACATGGTAGGTTTGTCAAAAACCAGTTGACTGTATAGGTGAGGGTTTATTTCTGGGTACTCAATTCTATTCCACTGATTGATGTGTCTATCTTTATGCTAGCACCATGCTGTTTTGACCACTGTACCTTTGTAATATGTTTTAAGGTCAGGCAGCGAAATTCTGCCCATGTCACTCTTCTTTTTTAGAATGCTTTTGGCTATTTGGGTGCACTTTCCCTTCCAAATGAATTTGGTAATTTGCCTTTTCTATTTCTGTAAAGTAGGCTGTTGTGATTTTGATTGGAATTGCACTGAATCTATAAATCATTTTGGGTAGGATTGACGTCTTGGTGATATTTAGTCTTCCAGTCCATGAACACAGAATGTCTTTCCATTTGTTTAGGTCTTCACTGATTTCTTTTAGCAGTGTTTTGTAGTTTTCTACATATAGGTCCTATACTTCTTTGGTTAAATTGATTCCTAGGTATTTGAGTCTTTTCGTTGCTATTGTAAATGGAACTTTTCCCCTGATTTCCTCCTCAGATTGTTCAATACTAGTGTACAAAAATATTATTGATTTTTGCATGTTGAGCTTGTATCCTATCACTTGGCTGAACTCATTTATTAGTTCAGGTAGCTTTGTTGAAGACACTTCAGAATTTTCTAAATATAGGATCATGTCATCAGCAAATAGTGAGAGTTTTACTTCCTCTTTCCTATTTGGATGCCTTTAATTTTTTTCTTTTCTTGTCTAATTGCCCTAGCTAGAACTTCTAGTACAATATTGAATAACAATGGTGACAGTGGGCATCCTTGTCTTGTTCCCGATCTTAGAGGGAAAGCTTTCAACCTTTCCCCATTGAGTACGATGTTGGCTGTGGGTTTTTCATATATGCCTTTAATCATATTGAGGAATTTCCCTTCTATTCCTATCTTTTGAAGTCTTTTTATCAAGAAAGGATGCTGGATTTTGTCGAATGCCTTTTCTGCATCGATTGAGATGATCATGTGTTTTTTTTCCTTCAATTTTTCAATTTTGACTGAGTTTGCTATGTTGAACTAGCCTTGCATACTAGGAATAAATCCCACTTGGTCTTGATGTATAAGTCTTTTGACATGCTGGTGGATTCTATTTGCACGTATTTTGTTGAGAATTTTTGCATCTATCTTCATTAGAGAGATTGGTCTGTAATTTTCTTTTTTTGTAGTATCTTTTTCTGGCTTTGGTATTAGGGTGATGTTGGCTTCATAAAATGTGTTGAGTAATTTTCCCTCCTCTTCAATTTTTTGGAAGAGTTTAAACAGGATTGGTATTAATTCTTTTCAAAATGCTTGGTAGAATTCACCTCTGAAGTCATCTGGTCCTGGAGTTTTCTTTGTTGGGAGATTTTTGATAATGGATTCAATCTCTTTAAATGTAATTGGTGGGAAGCGGGAGTGGCTCAGTTGATAGAACCCCCGTTTACCATATGGGAGGCCCCAGGTTCGCTTCCCGGGGCCTCCTTGTGAGGGCACGCCGGCCCGCGCGGCGCGAGGGGCTGATGCGGCAGGACCTCACAGCAAGGGGAAGATAAGCAGACACGGAGAAGACACACAGCGAATGGACACAGCAAGCACAAGCAGCAAGGGGGGGGGGATAAATAAATAAATCTTTAAAAAATAAATAAATAAATAAATGTAATTGGTTTGCTAAGTTCTTGTATTTCTTGTAGTGTCAGTGTAGGATGTGCATTTCTAGGAATTTGTCCATTTCATCTAGGTTATCTAGTTTGTTGTAATACAGTTTCTCATAATATCCTCCTTTGAACCTTTTTATTTCTGTGGTGTCAGTCATAACTTCCCCCCTTTCATTTCTGATTGTATTTATTTGCATATTCTCTCTTTTTTTCTTTGTTAGTCTAGCGAGGGTTTTGTCACTTTTCTCGATCTTCTCAAAGAACCAGCTTTCGGTTTTGTTGATTTTCTCTATTGATTTTTGCTCTCAATTTCATTTATTTCTGCTCTAATCTTTATTATTTCTTTCCTTCTGCTTGCTTTGGGATTGGTTTGCTGTTTTTTTTCTAGTTACTCCAGTTGTTCAGTTAGATTTTTTATTTTAGCTCTTTCTTCTTTAATAGGCGGTTAGGGGTATAAATTTCCCTCTCAAGACAGCATTCACTGTATTCCATAAGTTTTGATAATTTGTATTCTCATTTACATTTGTCTCAATATATTTACTGATTTTACTTGCAATTTCTTCTTTGACCCACTGATTATTTAGGATTGTGTTGTTCAGCCTCCACACATTTGCGAATTTACTTCTTTTTATCTGTCTTTTATTGATTTCTAGTCTCATTCCATTTTGATCTGAGAAGGAGCTGCATATAATTTCTATCTTTTTATATTTATTGAGAGCTGCCTTTTGACATAGCATGTGGTCTACCCTGAGAAAGATCCATGGGCACTTGAGAAGAATGTATAACCCACTGAGTTTGGGTGCAACGTTCTGCATATGTCTATTAGGTCTAACTCATTTATCAAATTGTTCAAGTTCTCTGTTTCCTTGTCGATCTTCTGTCTAGTTGTTCTAGCTAATGATATGAGTGGTGTGTTGAGGTTTCCAATGACTATTGTAGAAATGTCTATTTCTCCCTTCAGTTTGCCAGAGTTTGCCTCATGTATTTTGGGGCACCCTGGTTAGGTGCATAGATATTTATGACTTTTATCTTCCTGGTGGATTGTCCCATTTATTAATATATAATGGCTTTCTGTATCTCTTATAACTTTTTGGCATTTAAAGTCTGTTTTGTCTGATAATAATATAGCTACCCCTGTTCTTTTTCGGTTACTGTTTGCCTGGAGTATCTTTTTCCAACCTGTCACTTTCAACCGTTTTTTTTCTTCAAAGATTTATTTTTATTTATTTCTCTCCCCGCCCCCCATTGTTTGCACTTGCTGTCTGTTTTCTGTGTCTATTCGTTGTGTGCTTGTCTTCTTTTTAGGAAGCACCGGGAACCAAACCCAGGTCCTCCATGTGGGAGGGAGGCACCCAATCACTCCCTGCTTGTTGTGTCTCTCAGGTTTCCTCGTTGTGTCTCTTCATTGCATCATCTCATCACATCATCTTGTGGCGTCAGTTCACCATGCCAGCACATTATGTCAGATTGCTGTCTTGCTGATCTTCATTAGGAGGCACCAGGAACTGAACCCTGGACCTCCCATGTGGTAGGCAGGTGCACAATTGCTTGAGTCACATCCACTTAACTCAGCTGGTTTTTATCCTTGCGTCTAAGGTGAATCTCTTCTAGGCAGCATATGGATGGCTCATGTTTTTTCATCCTTTTTTTTTTTTGAAGATTTATTTATTTATTTATTTATCCTCCCCTTGCTGCTTGTGTTTTACTGTGTCCATTCGCTGTGTGTTTCTTCTGTGTCTGCTTATCTCCCCCTTGCTGTGAGGTACCGCTGCATCAGCCCACCGCGCCGCGCGGGCCAACCTGCTCTCACAAGGAGGCCCCGGGAAGCGAACGTGGGGCCTCCCATATGGTAAACGGGAGCTCT
>JAQZBX010105130.1:0-10884 GCA_029593785.1 Cabassous unicinctus
AAATACATTTTCAATATTGAAATAATATTTTGAATAGATTTAGCTAAATAAAATGTGGAATTAAAATTATTTACTTGTTTCCTTTAACTTTTTAAAGCGTGGCTTCTGGAAAATTAAAAATTGCGCATGTGACTTGCATTTGTGGCTTGCATTATCTTGCTATTGGCCAGCTCTGCCTTAGATGCCCTCCTTAAGAGGCTGTGTGCCTTTGTAGAGACATATGAAAAGTTTATGCATGGGAAGCTGAGTCTAGTCCTTTTACTTTACATAAAAGGCTCTGTACCCAAGCCTTGATTAGCGCTGTTCCATTAGCATGACTCAACACATGTAAACAGGGCAATTCAATGGGTGTTTCCAGTTTTTGTTCTTTGAGTAGTAGGCCACCTGCAAAAACAGAGCCTTGTTATCTCAAAGAGCGAGGATCTGGGCTATTATTATTTTAGAAAGTACTCTTTGTGTCTCCTGCTAATTAACTACACAGCAAGTCATCTGAAAAAGAAATTTTTAGGGCATAATTTCTTTCCTCCTCAGAGTAACATTTTTCCGAAACTCAAATCCTGGGTCAAAACATTCTTAACAGTGACGTACATTTTTAAATATTAGTGAAAACTGATGATAAGAATTCTCTTGGGAGGGAAATTTGTTTTAAAATGAACAGAAGACAAGGAATTATTTAGTAGACAAAGTTAAGGGCAATTTATTTAAATAGTGTAGGAATGTCTATCATTTGGAAAGTAAAGTAGGTTGCTTAAAAAGTCACATGCTTTTTTTAAAAACAATATGTTATTTTGAAAAACTTCAAAAACACCAATCAGCAAAAAGAAGTGAATAATCAACACTTGCTCCCGCTACCAAAAATAATCACTATGAATATATGGTTGTCTATCTTTCCAGAAATTAAAAAAAGTCTTGATAAGTCAAAATTATCCTATATAGGGAAAATTGGCCCAAGTCTGTCAACAAATAGAACATTTATTTTGCATCCAATCAAATACACTTCTATTGGCGTTCTAAATTTTGAAACGATAAATCCAATTTGTTATAGGTTTGGTCACATAACAGCCCAGTGCTACCATTAGCAAGCTGGGCTGAATGTAAGCCTTTCTCCTTTACTTCAACAAAACAAGAACGATATTTACATTACAAATAGAGATGATGTGGGTGGCATGTCTCTATCCATTTTTCTCTTCTCTTCACCAACAAGGTCGTATAAAAATATTTACTACTTTCCTATAGATTCTTGAATGTGGTGTAGTGTCCATGTCATTAGGCAGAAGGATGGATTATTCACTGGAGTTTTTATGGACCCAGGTTCAAGTGTTTCCCCAGCTGTGTTTACCGCCTTGGGTTTCTAAGCCTCTTGAGAAGTAATCAGTTTTGATCATCTTAAATCCCAAAGTAAATTTTCTTTTCTGGAGATTATTCTAGTTGCTAACACAGGATAGTCTGGCTTGTTAAAGCATCTTTTAGTGCTGTGAACTCCCCAAACTGTAAAGGTGTGGTTTTGCTCCCAAAAGGAGAAAGAAAAGAAATATGACTCAGACTCTTCCCTGAAAGTAGGTGATATCTCATAACTTCTTTGGTCTTTTATTATTATCACATCCTATTTACTCTTTGGTCATTTCATTGTGTAAGTCTGGTCTTCTCATGATACTGTAAGCACCTTTAGAGCCAAGATTCTTATATGATATTTCTAGTGTTAGAGCTTTTATATTTTATAACGTCCTGTAGTGCCCAGCACAAGCTTACATATAGATTATGCTCTCAGTAATACTTGTTTATTGGCTAATGAGAAGTATAAATGATAACTGAAAGTTTTGGAGACTTTTTTTTTTGTATTTTATGAGTAACTTCTAGTTAGAGAACTTTTATAAATGATTATGTTCAATACTGCTTAGTTTAAAGTTCCGGTAGTAACTAAACAGCTAGCCACATTTAGAACCAGAGTGTTTGCTAAGAACTGGGGGCACTGCCATTTAACTAACTGTGTTAATTTGGGCAACTCAATTAGGTCCTCTGTGCCTCAGTTTCCTTATCTGTAAAATGGAGACGAAAAAGAATGGAACCTGCTTCATAACTAATTAACTAAATTAGTTAATTCATGGAAAGTGAATGGCATAATGATTGGCACAATGATAAGGTTTCAATAAACATTAACTGTTGGTGCTGCCTCTCTTGCCACTATATATTTGACCGATGAGTTCCGGTTTCCACCAGCTAGAAGGATACTCTCTTCTTCCAGACTGAGACCTTTGGGAACTCTCTTTGTGGGAAAGTGAGGCAGCAAGGGAACATCTGCAGAACTGGCCAGGTAAGCCAAATCAGCAAGACCATTCATATTGTGACAGATGAAAGTGCCAACAGGTGTCCCTATGTGATACTTAATTTGGTCACCATATGCTGACCTCCCACTGGCTAGATGATGCTGTCCGGAGTGCAATACTGAAGAGTAGAAATAAGATCTCGTGCCTGCCTTTGCAATCTTCTGTCTCCTACTTGTATTTAAGTGTATAGATACAGGCATTGTGTCCATGTAGGGAATGTGTTTTCCTGCTTATCTAAGAAAAAAATAGAAAAGGAGCCTCAATATACACAGAAAACTAGAAAAGAGAAAAAAATAGCTAATGAATTGAAATGTCAAAGCCTCTGCATTAATCAGCTCTTGCTGCATTATAAGCCACTCCAACACTCAGTGGCTAAAACAACCACCACTTATTATTTCTCTCCATTGTGGGGGTTGGCCGTGCCGCTCCTCTGCTGGTTTATCCTGGCCTCATTCATGAGGCTGCCTTCAGCTGGAAGGTCCAAGATGGGCTCACTGACAGGTCTGGCAGTCGGTGCTGGCTGTTGGCTAGGGCTTAATTCTCTTCCCCAAGATTCCTCATTCCCTGGAAGACTAGCCTGAGCTTCTTTACAGCATGGTAGGCCCAAGGTTCCAAGAAGGGAAGAGTGGAATCTGCACATTCTTGATGCCTAGACTCTGGAACTCATACACCGTCCCTAGGCCTATCCAGTTAGATGCATAAGGGTGGACAAAAGTCCTCTACCTCTTGAAGGGAGAGGCAGCATCACATTGCAAAAGAGGGTGGGCACAGCATCAGTTAACTATTGCTGCATAACAAAATACACCAAAAGTCAATGACTTAAATCAACAACATTTTTTAATTTCTCCATAATTCATTGGAGGTCATGATTATACTAATCTCCCACAACCTACCTACCACACTTTACATTGTGACATTATCTCTTTAGTGCTATAGGTAATTATCCCTTCTGTTTCTGTCTGTTTTTAATCAATATGAAATGTCATGACAAAACTAGGGTCAGTGATTTGGGGAAAGAGGAAAAATACATTTATTTCTCACACTCAGAGTTCAAAAGCAGACAAATGAATTTAGGAATGGCTCCAAAAGTCGACTTGGGAGAAAGATGAAGAGAATACATGTTTTAGTAGAGAAAAGGAGCCAGATTCTGAGGCTGGACCACACCCTAAAGTTTCTTCTCTGCACCTGGAGCTGCCTTTGAAGTGAAGGAAATTGCTCCACCAAAAGGAGGCTGGAGGAGGCAGACAGATGTGAGCATGGAATGTAAAACTAGCAAAAATTCTGTAAACATCAAGGCAGTAATGGAATCATGAGCGGTAAACAGTGTGGGCTGGCAAAAGGTAACTCCAGTTAGCTTTCTTGGCTTCTTATATTTTACTTCATATTTGACTCTGAAGGAATTCATGATTTAGGCAACTAAAGAGTAACAGGGAAAGGGGTCTTCTAAGCCTTTGGAATTGATGGATGTTGAGAAAGACATGGATGATATGAGGAAGGGAATGGTTGAAAGATTGTCTTTGAGTCACCAGGTAAGGAGGAAAGAAAATTTCACAGGCCCCAAGATATTCCCTCAGTGGCCATCTATCTAAAGAGTGCTTGCAATGAATGAATGGTCCAAGTTGAACTAGGAAGCCCTTCCCAGCCCTAAAATTTTAAAATCTGTGCCCTAAAGGGAATGGGTCATTTTCCCAGGTATCTATTATGGAACCCTTCACCTTTTGGACTTAACTGGTGTGGAAAGGGACTAGCCATGGTCCAAAATGGCCTGATTTTTTTTTTTTTTTTTTTTTTTTTTTATCTAGAAAGGTTAACCTGGGGGAGGGGGGATCACTTGAGGAAAGGAAGTGGGGATGGGAAGGAGTAGAGGTAGAAATCCCAAAGGGATATTCATTTCCAGAAGGATGTCGAAGGCTTTCTGAGCACTCTTTCTGAGATGTAAGGCTGTGCCATGGAAGGGGAAGTCTTAAAGCATTATGGGAATCCCACGGTCAAAAATTCCTTCTTGTAGAATGTGTTGGGCAGGGGTACAAATGGAAGAGCAAATTTTCCTGGAAAGGAAGAAGCTATATGAGACAGAGTCCCTCCTACGGCCTGGGTGATTTCTTTACATATGAATAGCACACATTCATGCATTTATGATCATTTCAAGCATAGGGCCATGTCTGCAGTCTTGTGTGTGTGGTCTTTTGTTTGTTTTTCCTTTATGCCTAAGCTCCTCCTCTTCTGTTCCACACATACCAATTCCCAACCCACCCATCTACTCACATAACAATATTACTAATCTAGTATGTCTCTCCTATTTTTGTCCATGGCTACACAGTAATATAGAGATACACACGGACCCACACAAGGACTTTTTGATCATTGTTTTACACACACACAAAAAGGGCTATATTATACAGTTTTTCCCTGCATCATGCTTTTCTAAGTCAATGGTACCTTCTGGATTTTTTCCTGTCAACCAGTACAACTCAAATCCATTCGTATAATATTATATTGTATGGATACGCCTTAATTTAGTCAGCCATTCCCGTATTGTTGGAAGCACATCATAGCTTTTACAGACAATTTGTAAAAAACAAAACAAAAAACATTTTATATATGAATTCTTAGGTGTGGGTGATTTTATTTCAATAGGAGAGATGCTCAGGAAAGGGATTGCTGACCTGAAGAGATATTTTACATTTTATATTTGTATTTATAAATTTCTTTTAAAATGTACCTTAACTTTTAATAGACATTGGAAGACTGCTTCCCCCTAAAGGCTGTCGCATTTCTCATTTTATCTAAGCTGTATGTTGATGTTGCATAATAAGAGTTACAGATCTACTAAATTTTAGACAATATGGTGGGTATAAAATGATATCTCATTGTTAGTTTAATTTGTATTCCCCTTACTGTTAGTGAAATTGAGAATCTCTCCATATTTCTTGGCAATTTGGATTTGCTTTTCTGTGTATTGCCCATTCATATCCTTTGCCTGTTTTTCTATTGGTTTGTCTTTGTTTCTTTTGGCAAAATTATAAGAAATATTTGTAAATTATAATAAATTACCTGCGTTATATATGTTTCCCCCAATTTATTATTGTTTATTGTATTTTATGCCACCTTTGCCTAAAAATTTATTAAATCTTATAGTCAAATATGCCTATCTTTTTTCTCGTACCTTTTGGCTTTCCAATCGTGATTAGGAAGGTTCCTTGCCCCATATACCACATATAATCTACTAGATTTTCTTGCAAGAACTTTACTTTGCCTTTTATGGTTTTCACGCAAACATTTGTAGTATATATTTGAATGTGCAATAAAATAGGGATCCAATAGAACACTAATTTGAATACTTTATAGAGGAGGTTTCTAGTAACTGCTAAGAAAGCTTCTTTCTTTCCTTCTTTCCTTGCTTCTTTGCTTCCTCTCTCTCTCTTTCTTTCTTTTTTCTTTTCAAAGTATTTCTTAAGGGTTTGTTTTCCACTGTAAGAAATGAATTTATTTTCCCATTTCTATTCTTCTTGCTAGAGTAGAGAAAAACTAGTGATTTTTGGAATAGTTTTTGGATATCTCTACCAAATTCTCTTCTCAAGTCTACGAGATTTTTACTAGGTTCCCTTGGGTTTTCTAGGTTTACATGTCATCTGTAAAAAAAGATAATTTTACCTCTTCTATTCCAATGTTTATTCCAGTTTTCAAGTTTGTTGCCATAGCATTTCATATTGTATTCTCTGTTAATACTTTTAGCTATTTTGATATCTGTCCTTTCTGTTTGTTGATTTCATATGATTTTTCTTTTCTTCCTTTTTAAAAAAAAATCAAACTTCCTTATCAAATATATAGATGTTTTTTATATAACATTTTATTTGCATATTATATTACTTATTTTGCTTCAATTTCATAAATTAGGTCTTTGCCTTTATTAGTTAATTCTTTATTGTTGTTTTTCTAATTTCTTAGGATGAAGATTCAGTTTCTTTATTTCTCATTTTCCTTCTTTAACAATGAAAGCATTTTCATTATAAAATTTTCCTGACACAGCTTTCAGAATCTTAGAATGTTTTTTCTTTTAGATTTTCAGTGCTCATCTTGCTTTCTTAATTTCCTCTTATCTTTGTTTCCTCACTACATCATACTTAAAAGTTTTTGCCCTATGATAAACTTGTTCCCAACCTCATTCTTCTTTGACAAGATTTCTTTTTGCCCCATATAACATTTATGCTAACTATTCCTGTTTTACTCTAGAATGATAGATTTCCTCCAGAACAGTTCAAAGAAGATAAGATGGCCTGTGCAGTCAGATTGGATTAAAGACAGCTCCTAAAGTGGTGTTAAATGGATTGAGTCCCACAGTCAATTCAGTTTTACCATTTCCAGTGTTCTTCATTGTTTTGTGTAATTCCTAGTTTCTGTCTGACATTGTATTCCTTCTGCCTGAAGAACTTTCTTTAACATTTCTTATACTGTATGTCTGTTGGTAATAAATGCTTTCAGTCTTCGTTTGTCTAAAAGAGCTTTATTTTCCCTCCATATTTTAAAATTTATATATTTTTATGACAGAACTTGTAAGTTTACCCAAAAAATCATGCAGAAAATTCAAGTTCCCAAATACTCACCCTGAACATAGAGTTTTCCCTATTATCAACACTTTGCATTAGTGTACTACCTTTGTTACAATTGATGAGATAATATTAATACAATTATACTATTAACTATAGTACTAGCTTACATTAGAGTTCACTATTGTGTTGCGCAGGCCAATGTTGTTGTTGTTTTAATTTTTATTCTAGTAACATATATATAAAACCTAAAATTTCCCTTTTTAACCACATTCAACACATAATTCAGTGTTAATGACCTTCACCATATTCTGTTACCAAAAGTTACCCCAAACAGAAATTCTGAATTAACTCCCCATTCTTCATTAACTCCCCATTCACTACCCCTACTTCAGCCCCTGGTAATGTGTATTCTAGTTTCTTACTCTAAGAATTTTCTTGTTCAAATAATTTCATATCAATGAGATCATACAATATTTGTCCTTTTGTTTATTTCACTCAACATGATGTCTTCAAAGTTCATCCAAGTTGCCACATGTATCAGAACTCTACTTCTTTTTATGGCTGGTTAATATTCCATTGCATGTATATACCACATTTTATTTATCCATTTATCAACTGGTAGGCACTTGGATTGCTTCCATCTTTTCACAATTGGACATAATGCCATTATGAACATCAGAGAACAAATATCTGTTCAAGTCTTTGCTTTCAATTCTTTGGGGTATATACCTAGAATTGTGATTGGCAGGTCTTATGCTAACTTTCTGAAGAACTGCCAGCTGTTTTCCATAGCAGATGCAGCATTTAACATTCCAAACAAAAATGAACAAGTGTACTTATTTCTCCACATCCTCTCCAACACTTATTTTCCATTGTTTTAATAGAAGCCACTCTAGTGGGTATGAAATGGTATCTTGTTGTGGTTTTGATTTGCATTTCCCTAATGGCTAATGATGTTGAGCGCCTTTTCATATGCTTATTGGCCACTCATATATCTTCTTTGGAGAAATGTTTATTAAAGCTTTTTTCCTATTTTTAAATGGGTTGTATGTCTTTTTGTTGTGGAATTGTAGGATTTCTTTATATATTCTGGATATTAAATCCTTATCAGATTTGTGGTTTCCAAATATTTTCTCTCCTTCTGAAGGATGTCTTTTTAGTTTCATGATGAAGTTTTTTGAAGCACAAAAGTTTTAAATTTTCATGAAGTCCTAATTATCTATTTTTGTTGTTGTTGCTTATGTTTTTAGTGTAAAGTATAAAAAATTATTGCCAGGCACAAGGTCCTGAAGATGCTTCCCATATTTCTTCAAAGAGTTTATAGTTTTGGCTCTTATATTTAGGCCTTTGATTCATTTTGAGTTAATTTTTCTATATTCTGTGAGGCAGAGGTCCTCCTTCATTCCTTTGCATATGGATATGCAGTTTTGCCAGCACCATTTGTTGATGAAACCATTCTTTCCCCATTGGGTTGACTTAGCAAGCTTGTCAAAATCAGAGTTCTAGGAAGATGGCATCAGAGTAAGAGGCAGGGCTCAATTCTCTCCCAAAAACAGTTTAGAAAGGACCAAAAGCTGTCTGAGCAAACTGCTTTGGGTATCTAAGCAGACCAGGACAGTGCTGTGCAACTCCCAGGAGGAGGAGGGACATACAGAGAACCTGAAACAACAAACATGAGTTACTAAACCCCTGAGGCAGCCAGGAAGGGCTCCCATCTCCCACCCTCAGGACATTAAACTAGGATAAAACCCCTGGCTTCCTGTAGCCCACCAAGAGGGGAACAGACGTCTTCCTCCAAGTCAGCTGTTACCAGGGAAGAGGGAGGGTGAGTCAGAGGGCTTCTCTTCAGTGAATTTGGCCACCAGAACCCACTTTGGATCTCAGCTCTGACCAGACCAGAAACAAGGGAAAGTAGAGGTTGAAAGAAACACTTCCGTGGAAAGGTTTGCCAATGAGCTCCATCTGCTGGCTGCCAGGAAATTCCAAGGAGAAAAACTGCTTTTAGGTCTCCCTTTAGCCTCACCCTTGGGAGAAAATCTGCACCCCATTAGTGAGTCCCTGGCCCAATTTTGATAACTTGAGCTAGGCAATTTTAAGGACTTAGAATAAGTTGAACCAAAAATCAAAGAAAATCTGTGAAGAAGAAAAAAAAATCCCTAGGCAAGAGAGAAAAATAGACAATCAGAGTAAATTCACCAACAGATTCAGAGGCCTAGACATCAGCAAAAAATTACAAGCTGTACCAGGAAACAGGAAAAGATGACCCAGCTAAAGGAAAAAAACAAACAAACAAATATCCTGATGATATTCAGGATTTAAGACAACTAATCAATGATAACCACACAATTCTCTTAATTCAAAGAATTGAAGGAAAAGATGACTAAAGAGGTAAAGGATATTAAGAAGACACTGGGTGAGCATAAAGAACAATTCCAAAGCCTGCAAAGAAAAGTAATAGAGCTTATGGGCGTGAAAGACACAGTGGATGAGATTAAAAATACAGCAAAGGCACATAAGAGCAGATTTGAATTGCTCGAAGACAGAATTAGTGATTTCGAGGACAGATCATCCAAACTGGAAAAGATAGGAGAAGAGATAGAGAAAAGAATGGAAGAAATGGAAGAGGGTCTCAGGGAATTGAATGGCAACACAAAATGCACAAACACATGAGTTATTGGTGTTCCAGAAGGAGAAGAAAATGGAAAAGTGGCAGAAAGAATATTTGGGGAAACAATGACTGAAAACTTCTCAACCCTTATGAAAGACTTGAATATCAATATCCAGGAAGGAAAATGCACCCCAAACACAGTAAATCCGAATAGACATACTCCAAGACACCTATTAAAATCCGAATAGACCTAGTCTGAGACATCTACTAAACAGAATGACAAATATCAGGGATAAAGAGAAGATTCTGAAAGCAGCAAGAGAAAAAACAAAGCATCACATAAAGGGAACATCAATAAGATTAAGTGCTGGCCTCTTATCAGAAACCATGGATGCTAGAAGGAAGTGGCATGATGTATTTAAGGTACTGAAAGAGAAAAACTGCCAGCCAAGAATTTTGCATCTGGCAAAACTATCTTCAAAAATGAGGGTGAGCTTAAAGTCTTCACAGACAAACAAAAACTGAGAGAGTATGTGTATTAGTCAGCCAAAGGAGTGCTGATGCAAAGTACCAGAAATCTGCTGGCTTTTATAAAGGGTACTTATTTGGAGTAGAAGCTTACAGTTACAAGGCCATAAAGCATAAATTACTTCCCTCACCAAAGGCTGTTGCCACATGTTGGAGCAAGATGGCTGCTGGTCTCTGGGAGGGTTCAGCCTTCCTCTTCCTCTTAAATGTCTCTCACCCTGGGGCTTATTTCTTTCCAGGCTCAGCTGCTCTGTTCTCTCCACAAGGTCAGCTGTAGACTCTCAGGCTCTCTCTCTTCCCGGGGACTCTGCTGTTTCTACGGAGCCATCTCTATTACTCTGTGTTCTTCTCCTATGGGTTTACTTTCTGGGGCTCCAACATCAAAACTCCAACTCTATCCTCTGCCGTGTCATTTTTTTTCTGTGAGTGCCTGCCCACCAAGGAGGCAGGGACTCAAGGTCCCACTGACTGGAATCAAAACCTTTATCACAATTTAATCAAGTAAAAGTGAAACCTCTGAATTTAATACAATCTAATATGCCCAGAGGAACAGACCAGTTTACAAACACAATCCAATATCTATTTTTGGAATTCATAAACAATACCAAACTGCTACAATATGTTACCAAAAGATCAGAATTACAAGAGATAATAAAGGGAGTGCTGCAGCCTGAAAGGAAAAAACAAGGGTGAAACACTTGGAGAAGAGTGTAGAAATGAAGATTATTAGGAAGGGTAAATTAAATGGTAAAAAGACAGGCAATAGTAAGGTATGACAATATAAGCCAAATGACAAAATAGATGAAATGCACCAAGAAGACATAACTATAATAAATATTTATGCACCTAACCTGGTGCCCCAAGATACATGAGG
>JAQZBX010105131.1:0-10884 GCA_029593785.1 Cabassous unicinctus
TTAAAACCCCCTCTAGTCCTGCTCATCTTACAGCCACAGTGGAAAGAAGTGAAAAAACAAAACAGAGAAAGTAAATTTTGACTCCTGTTAGCTCTTCGTCAGTTTAAGCCTTGATTCAGACTAAATATTTTTCTCCTCAATTAAGGTGAGAGAGAGAGAGAGTTGTGGCTGAAAAGTAACTGGGTTTGCAGAAAAAAATTTTCAGAGGAGGAAGCAGGCCACCAAATGGAGTACAAACCTAGCCTGTAAAACAGATTAATTTTAATTATTTGAAGATACTTTGAGTATTATAGAACATTAGTAATTATTTTCCCTTTAAGATAAGATGCAAAGTGATGTTGCTTAGATTTACCTCAAATACATTATTTAGCGGATTAGTAATATTTATTTCATCCTAGCTTTAGCAGCATGGCCTTTGGAAACACATCATCAGCCCTTTACAATGTCTCCAACATTCTAATTTCTCCCGGAATCATTACAAGACATTTTGAGATTTAGAAGCTAAATGTACTGTGGTTTTAGATCTCTCCAAGGAACAATGCTTGAAGTTTTGGTTTTGTTTTTTTTTTAGCTCCTCATCTGATCAAGTTTCTGTTTCCTACCCTGAGCCAAGCTTTTGGCAATTGTTTCATAATGTATGGAGGTGTATTCATGTAATATATTTTTATGATCATGTTGCAGACCATTATGTTGTTATTATCTCTGATCTTAATTCATTTTCGTTTTCGTCTGTGTGTGTGTGAATGTGTGTGTGTGGGGGGCACTCACTTGGTGGAAAGAAGGGTAGAAGACGAGTAGGGTGAAGTGGTAAACTCCCATGCTATTCTTCTGCGCTGTTCAGTGGAGCTCTACCAGGAGCAACGTTTCCCCACCACAGGACATCTGGCAATGTCAGGAAGCCTTTTTTTTTTTTTTTTCCTTTCAATTTTATTTCTGTTGAGAGAGCATGGGTTGCTACTTGCATCTAGTAGGCAGAGAACAGGAATGCTGCTAAACCCTATGATACACTCCTGTATTGTGACCTACAACAAAGATTTATTGGTCCCAGCTGTCTATAACTCCGAAATGGAGAAACCCTGGCTTAGTTGAACAAAGCGTCATCTTAATGGTTTTGGCACAAGGACCAAAAAATGCAGACTTGCTTTAGCAATGCAAGGAACAAGGTCTTTGTAGTGAGGCGTTTCTAAGTTTTCAATCTTTCACCTGCAAGTTCTAAGCTACTTGTTATTGGCATAATGTCAGTCTTCTAAACATAATCTTCCTTCTGATTAAAAGGAACTAACCCTGTTTTCCTTCATTATTAAGTTTGCTGGAAGGATTAAATGAGATACCTATATAAAATGTTAGAGAGTGTACAACACATACTAGGTGCTCAGCAATGTTTCATCCATTTCCAATGATGATGTAATATATTTTAGCAGTTTCATAAAGATTGCTTTTCTTTTCTTTTAACACTTCAGTAGGAAGAGGAAATATCTATAAATTTTAATCAGTATAAAGAAAGGGATGAACCTGATGCTTCCACTTCCTTTCATTCTTTAAGTTCCTCACGAGTTACTTCAGCAGGAAATGTTTTAGCAGCTTTTCATGACCTACCAAATCTTGAGAACAGCAGTGTTTGTTTAGGAAATAAAGCTATATATTTCTCTTAGTATCCTTGAAGAAGAAACATGTTATAAAATAATTTTGCTAAATAGAGTAATGATTTTCTGGAAAAATAGCATGCATATCTGTGCACATAAACTCCATATGTTTAAACAGACCTCAGTGATGAATATTCAACCAAGAGTTTCTTTCAAAATGGTGTGTGTATATTGAGCTGTTAAGCAAATATTTCTTTTTTTTTTTTTTGCTTTAATTTTCTTTTATTATTTCAGGTAAAGACTTCTTTCAAAATAACATTTATTCCTCTTTTTTTAATTTTAAAATTAATATTGGCTGTTTTAGAACATTTATAAAAACAAAAGCATAAAGAAGAAAAACATCATCCAGAAATAAAACTATTAATGTATTCATATATTTTCTTTGAACTTTTGTCCATAAATTATATATATATATGGTTCAAAATTGGGATCACACTGTATGTATAATTTTGCATCCTTTTAAGATATAACATTGTACTTTTCTCTATGTTATTAACATTCTTTGAAACTTTAAATAGCTGCATATTATGAAATCTTATAGTCATTTATGCTGTTAATTAAAAGTATGCTGCAGTAATTTTCTTAATTACTAAAGTGTGCTACAGTAAACATTCTTATGCATAACTCTGGCCTAACTTCTTAATTTTAAGTTTACTTATTTTAATTAATTTATTTTTAGAACACTTGTAGTTTTACAGAAACATCAAGCAGGAATAAAGAGTTATCATATATACCCTCTCTCACACTCAGTTTTCCCTATTATTAATATTTTGCATAATGTGGTAACTTTGTTACAATTCATGAAACAATATTATTATAATTATTGCCATTTAATATAGCATATATTTACATTTTGTTAGACAGTTCTATGGTTTTTGTGTCTGTGTGTGATAATTTATACACAGCCTAAAATTTCCCTGTTCTTCCCCACATTAAAGAATAAAAGATCTTAGCTAGGATTTTATAGTTACATGATATGGAAAACTTGTATCATTCAGAAATTTGTGATTGCAAAGTTATGAAAATTCAGTTAAATGAGTGAATATTCATATTGCAGGTATTCATATATACAGTGATCTTGAATTCTGATTTTAAGGAAGAGATAAAAAGTTTTCATGGGATTCAGAGATTTCAATATGTGCACACTTTCCTTCCATTTCTTTCCTTTCCCCAGGCAAGCACAAACTTTAAAATAAAATTGCCTGTTTAGTAGTTTTCATTTTTTTTGAATCCTTCTGAAAACTTTAAGATTGTCTCTGAAGGTTAGCTGTTTTTCAAAAAACATAATAAATCCAAAGTTTAAGTAGCTGTGTACTTTTATGATGCATATAAAAGCCTACTTACCTTGAATTTATGAATTTTCCATTCCATGAAAGATTTGAGAGTTAATAACAGTTTTCCCTTCTTCATCATAATGTGCAATACAAATTTATATTGGGTTAAGATATTAAGAGTTCTTTTGAGTGATTTAAAAGTATTGGTAATATGATGCAAGGGTGACATACTCAAGTATGTGCAAGATTATTCATCATAATTTAGGAAGAAAATTATGGCAAATCTAATTACATATGTTTTATTTTAAAAATGAAAAGATATTATGCTCATGAATATGAAATATGTGGACTCATCTGGTTCCATGTGCAGTGGTCAGGTGTTGATTGAGAACAACCAGGGTTTCCTCAGTATCACAGAGGGGTCCACAGAGTCGCTTTCACTTTTTCATTTACTTTGAGTATAGAGTCACAAATTCCAGTTTCTGTCTGTCTATATAAGTGAAAAATACATCATTTTGGCTGAAATATTCTTTCCAAGATGAACAACAAACTTAAAAATGATACCCCCATAGAAACTTTGGTTCAAAATAATAAAAAATTGCAATCACAAGTGAATGGTAAGAAAGTGGCATACCTAACAATTCTTGTAATACTAGGAGGAGATCTTTTTAAGAACCATTATGAGAGAAAAACAATAATAGTTTAATGAGCCATGACAATAAATTAATTTAAATATTATATATATCTTATGATTGAAATATCAGTTTACATCCGCTGCCATTACCAATGAACCATTTCCTAAGTGTGTATGTGTGTGTGCTTGCATGTGTGTGGATATGTATGTAATTAATATTGTAACTTTAGGAGGTACACTTTAAATTTTTACATCTATTAACAACTATGCAAAACTAAACTAGTTTTAGAACCGTACAATAATACTCAGCCAAAGGGGTGCTGATGCAAAGTAGCAGAAATCTTTTGGCTTTTATAAAGAATATTTATTTGGGGTAAAAGTTTACAGTTATAAGCCCCTAAAGAGTCCAACTCAAGGTTGCTTTCTTGCCAGTTTGTTGCCACATGTTGAAGGAAGATGGTAGGAGATCTCTGCCTGGTCTCTTGGCTCAGCTTTCTCTGAGGCCCCAGGATCAAACAAGACAGAGCACTCTCCTCTCCTTTGTCTATGGAGCTTTCTCTCTTCCTGTGTCTCCTTCTGTGAATATCTCTTTATATCAGCCCACCAAGGGGGCAGGGACTCAACCCTGAGTCACGCCCTACTGACATGGTTGAATCAAAGTCCTAATCTTAACAGGTAATTTAATCAAGACATTTCAGCTAAATCTAATGCATTCAAAATGTATCACGCTGAAAGGAACAGACATGTTCACAAACATAATCTTTTTCTTTTTGGGAATTCATAAATAATATCAAACTGCCACACATACCTTTGATACCTACTCTATCTTAAAATGTTAATTCAATATTTGGGGGCGAAAGCATTATAAATGACATAAATCTTGCTGTTATTATTGAAATATATTAGTAGTAATCACTTACATAATAATCAAAGTGCTAACAATATGTTCGTGAGAATTATTGGTTTCTCTCTCTAATAAATCAAATAAAATGATTTAACAAAATTTCCTTCATCATCTTAACTGCTTAAACTTTCTATTTCTTATTCAACATAATACGTACTATGCTATATATGCTAGTACTTTATATATGCATACACACAAAGACACACAAATGCAGATAAATATGTGTGTGCATGTACATACACACTCACATACAAACTTCAAACAAACAAAATTACCGATAGATGTTCATTATCAAAAATATTTGGAGAACCTTGCCTTTAGAATTAGGACTAAAAATTTGATGTTTTTTTCTTCAAAGCATCTACAAATAATAAAATTTTACATCAAATAACAATATTTTTATTTACCTTTAGTTATCTTTAAAAAGAGGAAGAAATGGAGACATTGATTATCATGCAACTGTGTGTTGAAGGATTCAGTTAAAATTTTAAACCGTTTAAACAATAAATAATGGATTTTGAAAGCCATTCTTCTTTAGAACTTAAAATACCTTAAATGACTATTTAGAATCCTTTTCTTCTACATAGTGTTTTCATACTATCTTGTTTTACTTTTAATAATTGAAGCAATTCTTGGCCTACTTAAAGTGGGTGTTTTTTTTGTTTTTACCATTTTCCAGAAATCTGAGGTTCAGAGAGGTTGTTACTGAATAAAGTACACAGCTTCAGTAAAGGGACTTGAAGACATTAATTTGCTCCCCCATATTTCTCTGTTAAGCCTCTAAGCTCTTCTAATTCATATTACCATATTCATAAATATTCTCCAAGTTTATGAAATCAATATGCTCACAGTTATGGCTGCTTCTCTTGCCAATCAAATGGCATATTTGATGACACAGCCAAATGAATGACAATAATTATTTTTAAACTTTTGATACCTAAGGATCTTAATTACCTTAGCTTTCTTGGAATGGACAAACATTTACTCCACCTTCCCCCCTATTCAGTTTGGTCATTTGACTGAATTCTTTTTATTGTAATCAGAGAGGAAGGGCTATGAGTTACTTCCATGCTTGAGCCCTTAACCTAGAGAGTGTACTTTCTCTCTGCCATCTTCTCTCTTCTGCACTGAGTCCTGGACATGGAAAACCAGCCCATCTGATGCAGACAATGCCAAGGCCCTAGAGCATGGTTGTGTTCTAGAAGAAAGTAGCGTGGAGCTCTGTATCCCTGTATAATAGAAACCTTCCCACCAGTCAAGAACACCCACCAGGCTTATTAAGGGAGAAATAAGTTTTTCATTGAAGTACATTATCCAACATTAAAAGTAAGTTTTAAAACAATATGTTTTAATTTAATTATTTTAAATGAGTTCTTTAGCATTTCACAGTCTCATACAAATCTATGGCCCTTTTTTGAGACATTTTTCTGGTCTTGACTTCTGATTCATACATTTAGGTCAAATCAATATATCAGTGTTATGTCCCATTATATTTGATAGGAAAGCCTCTTGCAGATTTTCTGTTTACTTCTTAGGGTTTTCTGCTAGGCTTGCTTAATGTACTGATTTGCACAGTAATGTGAACTTTAACTCATAATTTAAATCTGAAAGCTTATATTCTGATGAAAACAGAAACTTTGTGTAAAAGCAGTAAAATGCATAAAATCTGTCAATTCTCCATACTTCTGCATTGTAATGGCTCTTGTTCAGACCTCTAAAGTTGCAGAAAGCAGAAGGGATTCATGAAAAGTTCCTTTTCTGTGGACCACAGATAACACAGCTGATGCCACCGCCTGAAGAAATTACATGCTATACGTAAGTCATTTTGGAAAATAGTTATGTGAACTTCATTACATTCATAATAGTTAACTTTCCATTTTACAATCTTTCATTATTATGGAGGATTATGAATGACTTTGAGTTGGAAACTATAAAAGAGTGGTTCATTCCAGGACACCTACTGTGCTGCTGATTCCTCAGCTATCAGGGATATAATCCACAGCAGATTTCCAAGGTACAGAGACTTTTATCCCATAAATCATAGAATAATTAGACTGGAAAAATCCTTGAGTGACTATCAAATACTAATTCCTGCTTTTATGTACATTCAGTAGAGTAGATTCCTCACTAAAGTTGATCCCCTTGGTGAATCATGCTTTGTTAGGAATTATAAACAACACTCAACTAGATGCTAGAAACGTAATGTACTCCATGTAACCAGGTTTCTGCTTACTTATCTATCATGAACTTAATTAACACTGACTTGGATATCATAAATTACTGTGAAGTTAAAAATAACTCTATGGACAAAGGCAATTGGGAAAAAGGTGTTCCAAATAATTGTAAAGAAAAAATGTTCTGTATGTGTTTAAATATCCTCAGTACACCACTGTAAGTAACTAATAAAAATATATTTTCTTTAATCTCAAAGGTGTACAGCATTTTCCAAGATCACTTCAAAATTGTGCATATTTACTTTCTCCTGACCAGGCTTCTTATGTGTCCCCTTCATCCATTACATTCAAAACCTCAAAATTTTCTTAAAACTTCTTACTCCCATACTAATTACCTGGTATGATTAATGGACTCATATTGAAAATGTAAAGGGGAGGATCAGATTGTTTCATGGCCCAAAGTAGTAGGTGAGAAAAGTCAGTAGCATTGTTTAAAAAAATTAACACAGGATAAGAAATATAGTTGTGTGAACCCTTGGAACCAGCACTTGTTTCTGTAGCTTACGTAGTTATATATACTTACATTTGGGGGGAATGGAGCTCTCGAATGTGCACATAGTTTTCAATTTTAAATGAAACAGAGAGACGAAAAAATTCACTTGTATTTTTGCTTAATTAGTTTAAACTCTACTCTGTTATAGCATTTTGTAATTTGGGGTTATGGATGGCACAGAAAGTGAACTATCTACTTCAGGGAAGCTCATTGATCCAGTATTCTTCTCTAATTGTGAATATTCAGGATCTTTTACATTTTGTTGCATAAGACTCTTATGAAAAGCCTGATAAACAGAGCACACTGAGGTATAGAGATGTTCTGTAGTTTACTCAGCAGTACTTAAAAAGGAGTTCTGGGCTCAACTGAGGATTTCTTATTTCTGATCCAGTCATATATACTCTATGGCAAATGCATGTATTTACCACTCCTTCCTGACATTGTTTTTCTCCTCTTGTCCTTTTCTCACAAATTAAAGGTAATGGAAAATAGGGGTATAGTTATTAGGAACATTTTCTATTTGAAGGGTGTATTAGTCAGCCAAAAGGAGTGCTGATGCAAAATACCAGAAATTTGTTGGCTTTTATAAAGGATATTTATTTGGGGTAGAAGCCTACAGTTACCAGGCCATAAAGCTTAAGTTACTTTCCTCACCAAAGTCTGTTGCCATGTATTGGAGCAAGATGGCTACCGAAATTTACAAGGGTCTAGCCTTCCTCTTCCTCTTAAGGATTTGTGGTCCCAGCTTCTTCCAATATCAGCTGCAGGCTTGGATAAGTCTCATCTCTCTCCCAGGACTTGTTTCTCTCTGGACTCAGCTGCTCTGCTCTCTCCACAAGGCGAGCTGTAAACTATGAGGTGAACAACTCATCTCTCTTCCTGCAGCCCTGTTGTGTCTAATGGAACCTTCTCTCTTTCCTCATATATCTGTTTCTCTGTGTATTTATTTTCCAGGATTCCAGCATTAAAACTCCAACTAACTCTTGTGCCTTGTCATTTTCTCCAAGAGTTCCCTCCCACCAAAGGGGCAGGGACTCAACATCCTATTGACATGGCCCAATCGAAGCCCCAAACATAATTTAATCATGCTCAGAGTAACAGACCAGTTTACAAGCATAATCCAATATTTTTGGAATTCATAAACAATGCCAAACTGCTACAAAGGGTTTAGGGCTTTTTCAAGACTGACTCTTTTTTGACTTTTAGGTGGTCAAGAGGTCTCTAGTTCTCCCATGGGTGTTGTAGAACAATCCAAATGGAGTCTTGTAATATGGCTGTCTTTGGATTTCAGTGGACAGTCTTGGAGGGTTCAGCCAGTAGATCAGGTTGTGTGAAAGTAAATTTCTTGAAAATAAAAGTCTTATTTTATGATCTCAGCATCATCTTAATGCTGAGAACTCTTTCTTGTTACCATGATAATCAAAATGATGGCCTCATACTTAACTTTTAAACAACAGCAATGTAAAGATTATATTTGAATAATAAAATGAACTATAAATAGCTTTCTTTAATTTTTTATCTCCAAAATTAATTTACTACAAAGTAATTATAATAGACTTTTACTTAAGATAAGAACTTTTAAACAGAGAATTTAGCTGTATGTAACTCTTAGATAATTCAATTATTTGAACTTAGCCTTAATATAGGATATCAATTTTTTCTGGGATTTGCCTTCCATGAAGAGATTGCTTTGATGTGCATATTTCTAAGGGTCATTGGAAGTCAGAAACTCTTCATGGCTTCACAATAAGAGATTTGTAGTTCATCTAAAAAATACAAAGTCTGCATAAATATTAAAAGCATTGCCGAGGCTTGTTCTCCTCAAAGAGTTATGTTAATTGAGGTGAAAGTCCTAGTCTCATACAATTTTTATTTCCTCAAGAATATCTTGCAGAGTGGTAAGCCCTTAGTGGATTTCAATAAATATTTACTAAATAAAATTGTGAAATTTAATGCTACCAGTGTCAGCAGTTCCTTTGAGGTTCTTGATAAATTAGGTATTTCTATGTAATCAAATCCCCATAACTTAAAGTCTTAAAATTAATCATTTATTCTTTCTCATGACTCTGTGAGTCTTTGTGAGGTTCTGCTGGTCTCAATCATGCTTAGCTGATATTGGTGGGGTTTAGCTAGTGGGTCAATTGGAAGCTGGCAGGTATAGGGTAGCTTTAGCTGGGATGGATCAGCTCTGCATCTTGTAGACTTTTATTCTATGGCCAGATAGACTGAGCTTGTTTTCAAGCTAGGTGGACAGGGTTCCAAGAGGGTGGCAGCATGCAAGGTGCCTAGGCTCCAAATGCCATGCCACTGATTTCTGGAATAGGCCAAATCAAGTCAGAAGGTCAGCTCTCATTCAAAGGGGTGGGGAAAGTGTCCCCCTATTGATGAAAAGAGCTGAAAAATCACATACAAACAGCAAGGATATAGGAAGGAGTGAATAAAGGACATTTTCCCAATCAAAATCTGGAACAGACACACAGAGAAAAAGAGAGAGAAAGATTGAATATGCTGTATGCTCAAAAATCTTACGTGATGAATTTATTAGTAGTCACATTTTCCCTGTCAGCAATTTAAAATAATTTATATATATATAAATATATATATTTATATATATATATGTGCTATAAACTGGAGTCATCAGAATGAGCTTCATTTAAATGATTTATGCCATTTGTCAAAATAGGCTAGTCATTTACACAAACAACCTATCAACTAGATTTGTCAACGTCCTAGTTTTCATGAACTGGGCATTCCTATTAATAGTACAATGATTCTACTGAGGGGACTTTGTGGGCTTTTCACTTTATTTCCTTCAGTTTCTCCAATTTTTCCTAATTAAATTTATTTAAGTTGTCCAAATACCCCTTTATATTACAAAGAATTATTAGGTGTAATAACACCGATAATATTTTTCCCCCTGTAGTGATGCACAAAAATCAAGAGATTTTGAAAATAAATTTTAGTGCTTTATTTTGTCTTAAAAATTGTATCTTTACATTCATCAGACTTTTAAAATTTTTAATTTGTAGTTATAGGATAGAGAGTTTAAGAGTTAACTATTTTATTATATTCATATATACTTTTTATTATACTCAAATATAGTTTATAAATTACTATATTTTGATTAAACTATTTCATTGAACTTTTTATGAAAATTATATAAAAGTTGAAAAAGCATACATTTTATAATTATAATTAATCATTTATTTTTATTTTTATTTTATTTTATTTTTTACCAGGAGGTCCCGGGGATCGAACCTGGGTCCTTCCATGTGGGAGACATACGCCCAACCATTTGAGCCACATCCGTCCCCCAATCATTTATTTTTAAAATCTAATTTTCTTTTTTTGCCAGTCCAAATTTTCTATTATTTTAAGATATATACATACAACAGATATTAGTCTGAATGGAAACACTATGAGAAATAAGGAGACAGGATCAAAGATGAGACTCGATGTTCCATCTTGTGCAACACTTGGGTCTGAGAGTTTACCCAGCACATGAGGAGAGTGGACAAGGAGCTTTGACATCCTGTACCCTGCTATTGCAGGGGTTGACTTAGCCAGACGAGTTGGGGCCTCATTCATTCTCCCCAGCATCCTCCTTCCTGCCCTGGGTCCTTGGAATGGAGTATCCATGTCTTCAGGAACTCATCCTTGTACCTACAGTGTTCTAGAACTGCTGGTTAAAAGCCAATGCCA
>JAQZBX010105132.1:0-10885 GCA_029593785.1 Cabassous unicinctus
TATTTTGGTGTAATGTTCCATATATGGCTATTAGGTCCAGGTCCTCTAATGTATTATTCAGATTCTTTGTTTCTTTATTGATTCTCTGTTATGGTTATAATGATGTATTACAGTCCCCCACTATAATTGTAGAGGCATTTATTTCTCCACTTAATTTTTCCAGTGTTTGCCTCATGTATTTTGATGCACCCCAATTAGGTGCATAAATTTATGATTGTTCTCTCTTCTTAGAGATTACCCCTTTTACTAATATATAGTGTCCATCTTTGTCTCTCACAATAGTCTTGCATTTACAGTTTTTTTTCTGATATTAGGATAGCTACTCCTGCCCTTTTATGGCTATTGTTTGCTTGTAAAATTGTTTTCCAGCCATTCACTTTCAGCCTCCTTGAATCCCTGGGTCAAAAGTGGGTTTTTTGTAGACAGCATATAGGTGGATCATATATGCTTATTCATTCTGCCAATATGTGTCTCTTGACTGGTGAGTTTAATCCATTAACATTCAGTGTTATTACTCACACCAAATTTCTTACTTCAGCCATATTTTCATTGGGTTAATTTATGTCATATTTTGTTTTTATTTCTCTTTTTGTCTTTTTAATTGTTCTTACACTCTTCTCCAACTCTCTCTCTCCTGTTTTTCCATTTCAATTTGTAGAACTTCCTTTAGTATTTCTTGAAGTAAAGATTTCTTTTTGTCATACTCTCTTAATTTCTTTTTATCTCTGAATATTTTGAACTCTCCATCACTTTTTTTTATTTCTTTTTTTGTTGTTGTTTTTCTCCATGATTTTTGAATGCCAGTTTTGCTGGATAGACAATTCGTGGCTGGAAGTTTTTTCTTTTAGTACTTTGACTATGTCATACCACTGTCTTCTTGCCTCCATGGTTTCAGATGAGAAATCAGCACTTAATCTTATTGTGCTTCCCTTGTATGTGATTGTTCTCTTTTCTCTTACTGCCTTGAGTTTTTTTTCTTTGTCTTGAGCATTGGACATTTTGACAAGTATATGTCTCTGAGTTGGTCTGTTGGGATTTTTACTGTTTGGAATGCACTGCACTTCCTGGACATGTACATCCATCTCTCTCAATAGGGTTGGGGAGTTTCAGCCATTATTTCCTTAAAACTCCCTCTGTTCCCTTTCCCTTCTCTTCTCCTTCTGGGATGCCTATAATGCGTATGTTTTTGTGTTTTGTGTTGTTGGTTAATTCCCTGAGTCCCTGAGAGATTTTTTTCTATCATTTTAACTATCTGTTCTACTATCTGTTTGATTTCAGATGTATTGTTTTCCACATCACTAATTCTTTCTACTGCCTGTTCAAATCTGCTGTGAATCCAGCGTCTTTTTGATTTCTTGGATTTTGCCATTGATCACCATCATATCCATTATCTTTTTATGTATGTTTACACTTTCTTCAGTATGTTCTCCCAGTGTCTTCTTAATATCCTTAATCTCCTCCTTCTTTTCATTAAGTTGGTCCATTATATTTGTTTGGAAAGCTTTGATTAGTTGTTCAGTGTTCTGCATCTCTTCCTCATTTTCAGTTTGTTCATTGGACTGTCCATATCTTCCTGTTTCTCAATGTGGTTTGTAATTTTTCATTGCCCTCTAGTCATCGTTTTATCTTGATGGGTTTATTCATTTGATTTGCTTCTCTCTATGCTTTAGAGTTTTATTTAGCTGGTTGTTCTGTGAGTGTGTTAAGTGTTCTCTTTGACACTTTGTTCTTCTTATTTTATTGTATTTCCTTGCTTATTTCTATGTTCCTGGGTTGCCAGGGTGAGTCGCAATTTATCCCAGCCTTTTTCCCTGAGGTTGGGTCTTAGCCATCTGTGTCAACTACCGCAGGCAGGGGAAAAAGTCACCAATCTTTCCTGAGCAATCCACCTCACTGCCCAGCTCCCTCCAGATCGATGTCCTAAGTTTCTTGTTCCGTGCACCCCCAGCACAGACCCCTGAAGCAGGATCCTGTCCCAAATCAGCAATCCTTCGAGAGTAAGTTAGTGAGTGCCCTCCTAAACTGATGCCATCTTGCCCCTCTGTCCTCTTTATTTTTGAAATTCATAAATGATACCAAACTGCTACACTCCCCTTTTAAATTTTCACCCATTGGTTATTTGTGAAATGGTATGTCATTATTGATTTAATTTGCATTTCCCTGATTAGGTTAGGTTGAGCACCTTTGCATTTAGCTATTTGCAGTTCAGTTTTCCTGTCCTGTCAATTGTCAATGTCATTGCATATATTTATATTGGTTGTTTCATTTTTTTATTAATTTGATTGTGATCTTCATGTATTCTGCATATGTGATTTATGCATTTCAAATATGAGGTAAAATATAATTAAGAGGTCATAGCCTGCATTTTAATTTTGATGTCTTTTGGGGACAAGGTTTTACTTTAGGAAATTTACTACTGCCGTTATGATATGCTCTTTTTGTTTTTTGACTGAGGTTTATTTCCTTACTCTGAAGTTATAAAGATAGTATTAGGGATCTCTAGAAAAACTGAACCAATATGATATGTATACATATGTAATTATTAAAGGAATTAGCTCCTGTGACCAGCAAGTCCAAGTTCCATAGGGCAGGCCAGTAGCTGGAAATTCCAGTGAAGATGACTTTGTATTCTGCAGTAGAAACAGGCTGACTGATGATGAGGTAGATCTATTTTTTGACTCTTGAAATCCTCAGTTCTGCCTTAATAAATCAGGAAACTGATTGGATGAGGAAATACCTCTCATTGCTGTGTGCAATCTCCTTTGTTGTTTTTGGATGCAGTCATCCACAGATGCAATCAAATGATATAGATGCTAATCCATTCATGAAATACCATCACAGTAACAATCATGTCAGTGCTTGCTTGACAGAAAAACTGTACACCATAAAGTATCCAAGGTGAAACATGTAATTAAACATCACAGAAATGTTTTATGCAAAATTCACTGTTCTATTTGGGGTAATACTCAAGAATAAAGGTGGGGAGAGTAATAGAGGTAGAGAGAGAGAGAGGAAGAGATAGATATATATATAGATATATAGAAATACATATAAAGCTATCTATAATTTCAAAATATATAAATTTATATGTAAATGTATATGAATGTAAAGTACTTATTTGCATATGTACATTTTTATTAGAGAAGTTGTGGGTTTACAGAAAAATCATGCATAAAATACAGTGTTTCCATGTACTACCCTATTATTAACACCTTGCATTTGCATTTTACATTTGTTGTAATTGATAAAATTGCATGTTTATAATTGTACTATTTATTATAGTCCATGGTTTATCTTATGGTTCACTGTTTACACAAACTGTGACAAAACTTCATTGTGAAATAAATTTAATTAATCTCTATACATTTATTTAATTTTATTTACTGATTGGGTTTATTGAGCCATTATTTAAATTGTTTATTCTATTTTCTGATTATGGATTGCACTGGAGGCAAACATGGAAATAGGTAAACTAGTTTACAAGTTATTGTTCCATAAAAATAAATTATGGTTTAAACAATCTTGGTAATGAGGGGATGGGACAAATGGGCTGGTACGGGGTATATTGAAGAACCTGAGCTAATAGAATTTATCAGGTGCTCAAATTATGGTTTTGCAAGTGGAGACTATGATTCCTAAGTTCTTGGTTTTGTTTGCTCTTATTCCTTTTAGCGTTTTGGCCATTTCCCCCACATGGGTCAGAATGGGTTGAATTAACAGCATTATTTAGGGTGCTCTGGTAATGGCTATAGAGAACATTGTGGAGTCATCAACTCCCTCCCTACTACTAGGATCTATGAAGCTGAATTATTAAATGATACTGAGATGAAAGAGCTAGCATAGCAAGAGCAGAGGCTTACTAGGGCATCCTAAAATGCTTGTTTGGTCTACTTACAACAAGAAATAGAAATGTGCAAGCAGCCGCAATAAAAATCTGTTTTCCTTTTTTATGAACATATATTTCCCAGTCTCCTTAATAGTTAGGTCCATGATTAAAGGATAGTTAATTGAATGTAACTGAAATGATGAGTGACACTTCCAAGTCTGTCCCATAAAAATTTTCCAGGGTTTCCCTTAATATTCTGATCTATTTCTGGATGACATGTTTATTGCATATGCAGAACTTCAGTCAATCTGAGGATTGAATTAATGCATGAATTGATGTCTGTCCCCATGCCTGCTGATCTGGAAACAATTTAGACTTAATTAAATAAGACAAACTTTTATTGCATTGAATTCCTTATAAGTTTGTGTCAATTTGTTCACCATAACTAAAAGAGCAATTGGAATTGGAAGTGGCTTTTGCCATAATATAAACCATAAACATAGGGCATTTTGGAACTCATATTAATAGAACTTTAGCCATTTGAACTGATTTTTTAGTTTTCATCTCTTTTCCCCTTTCATTAATTTTTTCTTACTTTGAGTCATGCTTCCATTTATCTTTAGACACTTATATTGAATATTTTTTTCAACTCTCATTGTTTAAATTTTAGTAACTATTTTTCCTTCTAAGATTGTTTCTTATAGCATCTTGGTCTTGTTTCATGAATGCAATATCATTTGTTCTCCCTCTGAAGATATTAAGTCTTTATTTTAGGGAGACTGTCTTCAACTTCTCATTATTTGTCTCTGTTTCCTGTGAGTTCTTTTTATTAATTCCTGTGTGTTTGATTTGCCACTCTATCTTTCATTTTAGAGAATTCCCTCAAATATCTGCTGGTCCACTCATATTTAAAAATTGTTGAGAGACTATGAAGCTTCATACATATCTGATCAAAAGATGAAATGACCATTTTGTCATAGAACACTGAATTTGGGGAACTATTTTCCTGTAGATGTTGTTTCTCCAAAGAGAATCCTACAGTATCCACTGAAGGGTGGTTTATTGGACAATTATTATTCTGGATGTAGTATGAGGGAGAGGGAGCTAAGGACCCTAACTTCATTAAATAGGCTTTTAGTTAATATTACTTTGACTCACATTTGTTAAATCCTTGCCTTCACTTGTGACAAGTATTCTAAAATCTTGAAATGCTGTCATTCAAATTCTCTTTTCCTTTATTCCACAAATATTTATTGGGACCTTTGATGTGTCAAGATTAAATAAAAACATAAATCCCTTCATATGTGGAGTTTTCATTCCCGGAGGTAGAAGCATTTAATAAGCAACAAACATCATAATTTATGCTATCGTACTTTTCAGGATAGTATAATAAATTTATTAAATAACCATTACATAGTAGGAATGTATTATCAATGTTATGAAAAATGAGCAGAATAACAGGAATTAGGAGAATAGGATGTTGGGAAGGGGGTGTAACCTTACTGGGATTTCCAGGGAGGCCTTCATTAAGAAGGGATTGTGGCAGTTTGAGATTATTTTATGCATCCCAAAAAGAGAAGGATTATTTTTGTAAACTAACATATTCCTCTTGGTGTGATACACTTTGATTGCATTAAATTCAGCTGAGGAGCCTTTGATTAGGTTATTTTATAAGATTGCTTCAGGGCAGGGGTTCTTAACCTTTTTTTCCCACAGATCCCTTCACCAGTCAGGTGAAAGCCACAGAACGCATAGTAAGTCCACATTTTACTGTATATTATTTAATAAATATATCACACCAATACATCCCCACAAGAATAATGTGGGTTGTTTTTTTTTTAATTTAAATTCAAGCTCATTGACCCCTTGTTAAGAACCCCTGCTTTAGGGCTTTTGATTACACTACATCAGTGGGTGTGACTCAGGTTGAGTCCCTGCCCCCTTGCTGGGTCTGATATAAATGGACTCTCACTTAGACATAGGAAGAGAGAGCTCTCAATTTTGATCCTGCTGTGGGACAGAAAGGAGAAGGCTGAAACAACTGAGGCCCTTGGGAGAGATGAGACATTTGCCTGATAGCTTACAGCTGAATTTGGGAAAAAAGCAGAGCAGCAGGGTTTGAGAGAGGAAGCCCAGAGGGAAAGGAGAGACCAGGCAGAGATCACCCTCCACCTTGCTTCAATGTATGGCAGCTGACTTTGGTGAGAAAGCATCACTTATGGTGCTGTATTAGTCAGCCAAAGGGGTGCTGATGCAAAACACCAGAAAATTGTTGGTCTTTATAAAAGGGTATTTATTTGGGGTAGAAGCTTACAGTTACCAGGCCATAAAGCATAAGTTTCTTCCTTCTCCAAAGTCTGTTGGCACATGTTGGAGCAAGAGAGCTGCCGACATTTGCTAGGGTTCAGGATTCTTGGGTTACTCCCTTCCCAGAGCTCCATTTCTGTCTGGGCTCAGCAACTCTGTTTCCACTACAAGGTTAGCTGTAGACTATCAGGTGAATGTCACATCTCTTCCCATGTCCTTCTCTCCTTCCTCATGAGCAAGCTCCTCTGTGTGCTCTAACATTAAAACTCACCTTCAGAACCCCAACTCAAAAATTCCAACTCTGTCCTTTGCCATGTCTTTTATCTTTGACACCCCACCCACCAAGGGGCAGGGCTCAGTGCCCTACTGACGTGGTCCAGTGAAAGCCCTAATCATAAATTAATCATACCCCAATGAACAGACCAGTTTACAAGCATAATCCCATATCTATTTTTGGAAATCATAACTATATCAAACTGCCAAACTGCTGCACTACACCCTCTGAATTCCAAAAGTACATTACAATATAAAAAAAAAACTTAAATCAGTAACAATGTGTGTACAAAACCATAATATAATCAGTTTAAAAAATACAGTTTATCTTGGGGCAAAGTCCCATCTACTGTAGACCTCTGAAACTTACAAAACCATTTAACTGCTTCTAGTACACAAATGGACAGACAAAGGATAAAGATTTTCATTATCATAAGGAGAAATTGGAAGGGAAACTTGATTAATGGATCCTCTACTGTTCAGTAAACCTGCAGGGCATTCTCCATTTGATTTCAAATTCTGAGAGTCATTTTTAACATGATGGTTTCTTCTTCTTTGGGCCACATGGGATCTCACCCTTTCCACAGCCTTATCCCACAGCCATTTTCTTGGTTCCACTCTCATCAGGCATCTGTGTGTCGACCAAACTCTAGATTTCACCCTCCAAGAGCATTGGGGTGATTGCCACACCTTACCCAAACCTTGGGTTAGAGTCTTAACCCCCCTATTACAGTAAGGTGAAGGCAACATTCCCCCTAACCTTTGGCATACAGGTTCAAACCTCTCAGAGCAGCGAGTTGACCACCTGAGCTTCCCTAATCCATGGGGGACAGGCACACCCCTCTCAGACCTATGGGATGCTGACCTTAACTGCCATAGTCCATGAAGAATGTGCTCCACACTTTCTCCACCCTGGGGTGGCAAAACTCTCCCTACACATTGGGCAGGAACATCCACCATCTTCTGCTGGGGCAAACTCATCCTCTCTGTACACATGGGTGGGGTTCCTCTCTTGGCCCATGGTGATGTCTTAATTCCAACTCTCAGCTTGCATGGTTTTCTTCTTAAAGCTGTTTCTCCTTCAATCTGTCCTTTCCATGTCTCTCTGAGTCCTAGCTGATAGTGGTTCTGTTCATACAGTTCTCTCAAAAACATTGTTGGTTTAGCATACAAGAAGCAGGGGTCCAACCCATTGGACAGTAAGACTTTCCCCAAGTCTTTCTGAGATAACTGCATATTCAATCTTGATTTACAAGTTCCAAGTTTAGTTAAGTTCTCAAATGGGGCACTATTGTCTGGAAGCTTGATTTCCAGAGACTTGAAATTTCTGGAATCAGTTTCTGTTTTCTTTGTGCCAAAGAGTTAAGTTCTCAGTGTATTTCTCTTGTCTAGGATTTTGCTATAAGCTGCGAGGAGAAGCCAAGCCACATTCTCCGAGTTTACTTTGGAAGGTTCTTCAGCTAAATGTTCATGTTCACCATTTTCAAATTCTGTCTTCCATGTAACACCAGGAGTTCATCTTGCTAAGTTTTCTGCAACCTTAAAAGATGGATTGCCTTTCCTTGAGTTTCCAATAATAGTTTCATCAGTTAATCTAAGGCATCATAAAGTCTCTTCAGCATCCACATTACTAACAACAGTCTCTTCAAAGTGATCTAGACCTTTTTTACCATGCATTTCCCAACAATTTCTCCAAAAAATACCCCTAACCCATTTATAAAACCATTCCAACATTTTGGTAATTGTAAAAGCACTTCCCTTTGGTACCAAAATCTGTATTAGTCCGCCAAAGAGGTGCTGATGCAAAATACCAGAAATCTGTTGGTCTTTATAAAAGGGTATTTATTTGGGATAGAAGCTTATAGTTACCCAGCTGTAAAGCATAAATTTCTTCCTTTACCAAAGTCTGTTGCCACATGTTGGAGCAAGACTGCTGCTGACATTTGCCAGGGTTCAGGATCTTGGGTTCCTCTCTTCCCAGGACTCCATTTCTGTCTGGGCTCTGCTCCTCGGTTTCCTCTGCAAAACCAGCTATAGATTATCAGGTGAATGTCAGATCTCTTCCCAGGGCCTTCTCTCCTTCCTCATGACCAAGCTCCTCTGTGTGCTTGCTTCCCTGGGCTCCAGAATTAAAACTCAACTTCAGAATTCCAACTTAAAAACTCCAACTCTGTCCTTTGCCATGTCTTTTATCTTTGACATCCCACCCACCAAGGGGCAGGGCTCACTGCCCTACTGATGTGGCCCAGTCAAAGCCCTAATCATAACTTAATCATGCCCAGATGAACAAACAAGTTTACAAGCATAATCCCATATCTATTTTGGAATTCATTAGTGTGTCAAACTGCTAAACTGCTACAGCTGCCTTGAGTTGGGCTTTTCATGCTTGGAACTATAAGCTTTTAACTAAAAAAAAATCTGCATTATAAAAGTGAACAGATTTCTTTTTCTTTGTATCTGTACCCCTTTGCCAAACAAGACAGGGATGATAGAGAAAACACTTGAAGGAGGTGAAGGAATTAGTCCTGCAGTTATATGAGAAAAAGTATTCCAGTCATATAGGATTGAAGGGTAGAACGTTCCTGGCATGTACATGGAAAAGAAAAAAAAGCATTGTGAAGGGACCCAAATTAGAAATTGAGAGCTTAGTGTGACATGGAGTACAGGGGGGAAGTGGAATCAGGTTAGATGAATCCAACTTGACTTTTTTTTCTTAGAGAAGTTGTGGGATTATAAACAATAATCCAAAAAATATAGGATTTCCATATACCACCCCTCTATCAACACCCTGCATTGGTGAGGTAAATTTGTCACAAATGATGAAAGCACATTTAAAATTTTACTGTTAGCTATAGTCCATGATTTAACTTAGGGTACACTGTTCAGTATAGGCCCATGAATTTTTTAAATAAAAATATTCTGTTGCCATGTATACAACCTAACGTTTTCTTTTTTAACCACATTCAAATATATATTTAAGAGCTATTAGTTACATTGACAATATTCTGCTTTCATCACCACCATCCATTTCCAAAACTTTTCCATTGTTCCAAATAGGAACTCTGTACATTTTAAGTCTTAACTTCCAAGTTAGGATTTATCATCCCCCAAATCCCTACTGTCTATTTTAAGTATTTTAGATTTCATTCTGAATGAGATGGAAAGGCAATGAGAGTTTCGATGTTATTGTATGACATATTTTTAAAATATGTCTTTGGTGCTGTGTTTTGAATAGAATATATGGACTGATGTTGGAAGCAGGGGAACAGACTGAATCTCATGCAGTAATCCAGTAGAGATAATGGTGGTCAGGAATGGTATGATACCGTGGAGATGGTGAGAGACTTAGACTTGCTTTATATAATACCACAATGTCTCTTAAAATTTTATATCACATTTCAGGCAAGTCCTATTTGATATAATGACTTTTTTCTACCCTGAAATATGTTAAATATATATAAGTAAAATTTGACATTAGAGTTTTAGGGAAAGATATATTCACTATTTGCATGACATAATAGCTTCTTCTCAGAAAATGTGTGATATAAAACACATAGAAATTGCTATTTATGTTTGGATGAACCGAAAATATTTTATTCATAAGTGAGTGGATAAGGCAGACTCTATATGACTCTTTAGTTGTGGTTTTCCTGGGATATTTTTCCATATTTTGAAGAGTTCTCTTCAAGACCCAAGGATATTAAAAACTTGGTGAAGGAAATAGGGCAGTAAAAAAAAAAAAGGAAAATGAAATGAAAACAATTAAAATTCTTAAGTGTACAATTCAGAACTTTTAATTAAATTAGTGTTATCCTACCATCACTACCAACCATTAGCAAAATTTTTCATCGCGTCAAACACAAACTTGATGCCTATTAAACAATACCTCTCCATTCCCCTCACACACACAGATACTGATACTGCCTAATTAACATTCTCCCTTTATGTATTAGTTTATTCTAGATATTCATGTAAGTGGAATCATAGAATATCTGTCCTTTATGTCTGTTTATTACATTCAGCATACTAGTTTCATTCATCCATTTTGTGACATGTATGAGAGTTTCATTCCTTTTATTGACTGAATATTATTCCACTACATACACACACACTCACACACACACACACACACACACACACCATGTTTCATTTATCCTTTCATCTGTTGATGGACAATTGGGTTTCTTCTAACTTTGGGTTATTTTAAATAATGCTAATATGAACATTCATGTATAAGAATCTATTAGGAATGCTGTTTTCAGTCTTTTGAATATATACCTAGAAGTATGGTTGCTGGTCATATGCTAATTCTGTTTAAATCTTTACAAAATTATGAAACTGTTTTCCTCAGATACTGCATCATTTTACCTTTCCAGTCACATTATTTTTTAACCATTTTTTTCTTCTGTAAACATTATATGCATACAGAAAATTGCTAGAACAAAAATGGCAAATTTAAACACTAATTATAAAGCAAGT